>VZTT01002711.1:1539-16374 GCA_013400855.1 Buphagus erythrorhynchus
TTCACTGTCAAGCAAAAAGAAGTTTTACTTGAGTTCAGCATGAGCTTAAATAAAAGAAATACAGGAAATTACTTTAGAAAAGCAGTGCAGCACCCTCTAGCGTGGACACATTTACATTAGTAAATAACACAGCTTTATGAATACCTGATTAACTTGATGCTGACCTGCTAGACAGCCCAATGTTTGATTCAGACTCTGTTACTAAACTTCCCATTGGCCTTGGGTAACTTGGTTCACTTTGTCTCTTTTTCTTCACCTGTAAAAAAAACCCAGAGAAAAATTACCCTTTTTAAAGGACTTTACACTGTCCTAATGCCAAGATCCTCCTGTACAAAAGATGAACTGTTATCCTAATCATAACCAAATGATGATGGCCAGATTGTCCTCTCTACCTGCAGAAAATGCACTGTGCAGTGCCAGGGCTAGGCGAGCTCTCCTGAGTGGTCCTGCACATCATCTGTCAGGCAAGAATTTCGGTTTTTTCACAGTGCAATTTGCACCACCAAAGCCATGCTTTATGTACTGGGATCATAGTCTCTACTGTCAGGTTTTCAAAAGTCATCAGTAGTGGAACTTCTACCCCTTGGAATGTTTGCTGTGCATTGGCTCATGTAGACTGTGATACCACTCTCTTACATTAACAGATTCCATTATCTTGCACCTTATTTTGAGACTTAGTTAAAGGACAGAACTTGCTCAGGGAAATTGAGTGATAAAGAAGATATTTAGTCCCTGTATGATTATCTTTTCTAATGAGGTAAATAGATCTTCAAGATGTCTGGGCTCTTTACAGAGGCAACATTAAGCTATAAAAGAGACCATGTGAGGAGCTGATCTTTCACTTCTGCTTTGTATTGCCCCTTGTCATTCTCCACCATTCCTGTTGGTGATTACTGAACATAGCTATTTCTAAAAGCTGGAGATTATCATATGTGCCAGAGGAAGAATTTTCCAGCAGTTTTAGTACACTGGAAGTGATGGGGAGGGGTGGGAAAGAAGATTAGTGTTCAGAACTCTTTCCTTAGAGTGGTCTGCCTGGAGTTTGTCTGGGATTGTGCTCATCCTGCATATATGTGTGATATAGGGGTATATATTCCTTTTGAGCCATATTGCCATTCCAGTGCATAGCCAGATACATAAATCCCAGGTGGAGTTAGGTAGGATATCTCCCTATTGACACTGTATTGAGGGGACTATGTTGCAGGACTGGACCTGCAGTGTAATAAGCAAGAACTTTTTTGCTAGAACTTGCTGGGTACAAACCACCAAATTCTGAATGTCTCTGACTCATGCATAAAGTGACAGAATAATAAATTAAGGACCTGTCTAGGCTGGACAAACACAGAGCAGACAAGGAAGTAAGTGCCAACACACTCAGACAGTTCAGATGCACTGCTGCCATCTTGATAGTTGGTTTTCCCATTTCTCATGCTCATGCAAGAAGACCAGGTCCAGGCCAACCTCTTTCTAGTTAACCATGTATTTTATTATTTTGGATCTCAACCTTTCTTCCTGTCTCCCAGTCAGGTTCTTCTCTCCTTGCAGCCACCAGTTATATCTGTCAAAAGACCCTTCCCTTCCTCAGTTCTTTTTAGTCCTGTGAGAAAAAAAAATTACCTATCAAAAGTAGACCAGGGAGGACAGCAACCTGCTTCGTTTTCACGCTGCAGTAAGATCCAAGGCATAAAGTCAGGAGAGAGAAGTCTCTTCACCTGTGAAAGACAGGAACTGGGACGTACTAAATCTCCAGGTTTTTCTTAGCACTACCTCCTGCTTTTTTTGTCTGCAGTGATCATACTTCAAATCTGAAATGTGTGGTTTCCAAAAAAGAAAGGGAAAGAAATTTTCTCTGTCTTGTAATCAGCAGTCTTCAAAGCCAAAATTCAGATTTTCAGCAAGATTAAGTTAACACATGCTGATATCCAACAGGCAGAGAGGAGAAAAAAATTGTGAAAAGTAGTAAGATTAGAGATGTGCTGTAAGGAGACAGAACATTCTAGAGGTTCACAAACAATATATTACTGGATTTGATACCAGTTACATATTTCTTCTTTTATTTAAAATCATGTTTTTGGACCATCAGTTTATACTGGGATCAAGTCTTTCACTGATGAGACCAGTGTTTGGACATCTCTGCACTACTGGAAGAAAAGTGTCCAAAATGTCTTATGCATGTGGCATTGGAGGATACTTTTTTGCACATAGCCCCTTCCCTTAATAAATTTTTAGATGTTATTAGCTCTGTCTTCCAGTACCATGCTGCTCAGTATAGCTGCACCTAATCTGTGGATTAGGTCTCCTGATTTGCAGCATGTCCAGAAAAAAGAGGATGTATGTACTCCCCAGCTGTCATAAAGCTGGATACTATTATTGTTCTGTCTATGTCCATCAGCTGGGATCAAGCCCTTCCTGAGCAACATAAAGAGGCTAAGAGATTTAGCCAGAGGATTTTATATTCTTCAAGATAATTGACATATTTCATAAGGCTAGATGAAGCAAACTACTTGGACATGACCTTGTGCTTATTTCAGCTTCAACAGAAAAGCTTGGCAAGTCTCTTAGCTAGAATTTTAGGAGGCTCTTACTGATCTGCACGATGGCTTTTTAAAGCCAAGGCCATGCATCTAATAGGATGGAAAATAGGTTTTATTCTAGTAATTGTGGAGACAATGCAGCAGCAGTTAAATACTGCTCTGTATGCACCCAATAGCAGAACTGAGGGGGAAAAAAGCTTCAGAGAATCTGAAATTAAACCAACAAAATGCATATTGAATAGTTGGTAATTCACAGGAGTATTTTTCCTATACGGAGCAAAGTGAATATTTTTCTGTGTTTGCTTTATGATACGCCTAACACAGAGAGGGAAATACCACGCAGGGATGTGTCTGTGCTTCTGTTGCACAGAACTGAACCACAGATATGTCTAGGTGAATCAAGTCCAGCGTGTGCTGTTTCTTTTGCTGATGCAAGGATAATAACCTGTTAGCTTAGTATGCCTGTGCTTGGATGCTGCTTGGGAAAGTTTTCTTCCAGTCTGTGCTTATCTGCTTCTCATGCAGATGTGCCCACATCAGCCCACAGCTGGGTCCCTCTGTGGAGCTTGAGAACCTCAACCAAGACTTGAGAACTGTGCAGGAGCATCCCAAAGGAGGATGGAGCACAGAAACAGTGACACAATGTTAGACATCACTCTCCTGAGGCGAAAGAATACATACTCTGATGGATGGCAAGACAAGGAAATGTCAGAAATTTCATAATCTGTGCTAGCAGGATTTTCATACATTTCTAGCTTTGAGACACATTTTCAGGAGGACACCAGAGGCTGACCAGATGGCACTGAGGATATGAAACACACACAAGGCAGATGCTTTCAACAGCCCTGATCCTTGTTATGCTCTCTGAGCAGATCTCGGAATGATTCTATGTACTGCTATCACTCAGAGCCAGGGCTGGGACAGTAAGGCACCAGCTGCACCTCTTTTCCGGGTATTCTCCACATTTGGGCTTTTCCACCATCATTTACATCTTGTATGAGCCAGATTCAGATTCAGAGATTTCACAATTTTCTGATAGCTATGTGCTTACTGAACAGCACTGTGTTAGCAGTCTTTAAAAAAAAGAAGTGTTTTTTCTGATTGTGAGAAACTGGGAAAGTTTCACAGAAACATCTCTTTGGAATGCTGTCAAATCATTTCTCTACCGAAGTTTATCAAATCACCTAGACTGGCAGAACAACATTCCTCATGGTGCTCCCTCAGNGTAGTTGCAAATCAGGATGAGACCTGGTTTCACACACAACATACCCACAGTGGAACCTAAATGAAATTTCAGGAGCAAGCTTCATTCTATGCAGTACCTCGGCAATGCCCATTACACAGGAGCAATGTGGGAGACAAAGAAGATATCACTATTAAATCACACGTGCAAGTACTAACCCATGGTGAAACCATATAGCTCGTGGGCTGTTTCCAGTGATATAGGTATATCAAGATATTACTGCAAAGTTTTTTCCTTGTGATAAACTTGTGTAGGCAAATTCTGTGTTATGGATAAGTGAACTGGTGCAGGATTCTCTTGATTCTCTCACATGTCTAAAATTTCTTCTTAAACTGAAAGCAAAACAGAAAGAACAGAGTAGTATCATGAAATGATAAAATGTTCTGCTCTCTGCTCACTCTAGATTTTTCTCACCTACAATTTCATCAATATAATGTTTTAGTACTCTGCAGGTAGCAATTAACCTTTAGTCAACAAACTCATCATATTAGGTTTCCCAGGAAAGCAGTCCAGATACAGAAGAGTCCATTCTACTGTTCATTATTTCCTCACTCAGGCAGGGCTGAGACTTTGGAAAGGTTTAAGAATTTGCTTATATTTCATTAACAGCAAGGAGAAAGTTCTGTCACACCATAAATATGTACCAGCAGCAGAAAATAACACAATACTGACAACAAGAATTTCATTACTAAATTAGTTTCTGTCTAGTTAGAGGCGCATTTTGTCAGTTTCATCACCATGTCTACTTGTTCCCTTTCCTTCTCTGACCCCCAGAACCAGCTTGTTTCATGGGGCTGGAGTCCCTGTGTCTCACTTGAAACTTCTGTAGCCTTATGTCTAAACCAGCCAAAACATCTGATGCCTGTCTACCTGGTAGGACACCTCCAGCCTGCAATTCATCCAAAAGAAAGCTGACTAAGATGAGTGGACTGTGTAGGAGATGCCTGTCTTTCCTCAACTGTGCAGGCCATATGGAGACAGCACTCAGACTGTTTGATTCATATTTTGGTTGTTATTTTTAAGAGTGAGAGCTCCATGCCTCGGTGAGGTCCTTCCTGCAGCACCTGTCTATGTAGCGCTATGCATAGTGGCAATGCTATGAGATCCCTGCTGGAATTGGGGTCCCCGTGTGGCACACACCCTGGAAACAGATCTGAACCCTTCCTAGAGAGACAAATGAAGTGATGGGACAAAAGAAAAGTGCATAGAGGCAAAGTGGTTCCCTGAGATCATACAGAAGGTGAGTGGCAAAGTGTGGAGAAAATAAGGCACCTTTACTCCCAAGCGAATACCACACACATCAAATCGCACACTGCTTCACATTAAACTTTTTATTTTTATCTGTCCTTTGGATCAGAAAGGTTGTGCTGTCTTTCTCCAGCTAGAATGTCAACCTAGCAAAGTAAAGTCGGGTTTGACAAAATTAAATAGAGGGAAAAGCATAATTCTGTCTTCTTGAGTGAAAAATAGTGTGTGGACTACATTTTTGCCAGAGATGTGCCTGATTCAGATAGGTTTCTGAAGACCGGTCAGTTAGCATGGAATATGTTTTTCTGAAGATCACAATCTTTGAGTTATAAGGAGAGAGAAAAAAATATCAAGACTGTGTGCAAAAGAAGGGAGAGGATGTGTTTTCCATTAAATTATTTCAGTAGCGTCCTGGCCAAGTGAATCGTTTCTTCTTCAGTTATAAACTGGAGAGAGAATTTCTTTGGCCAGGTCATCCTTTTTGCTTGTTCTTGTGCTGAGTGTTTTCTGATGCACTTTCTTTAGATTAATTCCTTGATTCCTCCCTGTTTCTCATCTTCAGAGTCATGAAGATTTTAATTTTTTTAAAATGTCCCAGCAACACACTAAACTTGCTGTGTGGTGTTTCCCAGTCTGATAAGCGCTGAAGACAAGCCAAAGAAAAATGACTGTGCATTAAAATGCCAGTCTTTGTTCCACTGGAAAAAGAATGGCTAATGCACTGTCAGACAGAGTCTTTATACTAATGATGTCAGCTGTGAAAATTCAGTGCCCACATGCAAAAGCACTTCCTTTCCATGAGGCTATAAGAGTTCAAACTTCAGCATTTCTGCCCTGGTGTGTGACCATCTCCCTGAAAGAAGAGATGATTGCTAGGCAAAGAGCCAGACCTCCCTACACGGCAAGGCATGCCTTCCTACACATTCTGGAGATGGGAACTTGGGATCCTGCACCCACGCAACTCCTGCCTCCTGCATACTGAGCCATCTCTGTGCTCTGCCCTTGCCTTGGTGCATCCCAGTCTACAGAAAACTCCCTGCAGCTGGCAAAGTAATTGACACGGTGGCTGTTATCCCACTTCTCCACTGCTCAGAATGGGAGAGGGCAGAAAGAACAAGGCTGTGTCTCATTTTCTGAATTACTACTCTAACATCACTAGTTGCTATGGTGACAGCGACACCTGTGCATGCAGTGACACCTGTACATGCAGTGACAGCTAGAGGGGGCCATTAGTTCCTGGCTTGTCTCAACTCAGTTTTGGAGCAGAAACTGATCAAGAGCAAAATGGTCTAGATGAAGTACTATACTAAAAGAGAAAGGTATAAAGTAGGCACTGATTGAGGTAAGAAGACTACAATTTTGCTAGCCCCCTAAGCCGAGCCGTCACCAAGCACTCAAACCTCCCTAACACCTTACTGCTCTATTCTTCACAGCCACAAGCCACCTATCTCTATTTGGAGGGCAAAGTGCAGCCATTCATTGCAGCAGTGAAAAGCTGTCTGCGTGTGCAGGGCTGTCTGACTGCTGGGCACTCCTGGGACTGGTGAGCTTGGCTGTTCTCAGCCTGGCCCTGGCAGCCTGATATGCTACAATGGATGCTGAAGGAAATGCAAGCTAATACCCTGAACAGGAGCAAAATGCTGCCTCATCAGAGACCTTTGATCTCAACATCTGTTTTATTCACCTCAAAGCTATTTCTGGATTAGATGTGGGCACTGAAACCTCACTTTTTAAATTAAACATTCTTCTTTGTCCCTTTTTTTTTCCTAAGGAGAGAGACATTTAATTTCTTATATTAATTTCTGCAATAAAGCACACAGTACTTGTTGGATGATTAAAGGCTGTACTCTTTGGCAGACAGTACTGTTCTGTAATTCCAACCTATTCACATCCCTCAGCTCTCCTTTGAAAATGCCAAGATTTACCTTCCTTGCCAAATGATGAGAGGGATCTGCCAGCTGAGAGGGGGTTTTAAAATAATTGCGAGTACAAAAACGGCAAGTAGAAAAAACTTGTTGGGCAGAAAAACCACCTGTCACTACTGCAGCACCAGAAGAGCCCTTGCTGGTTTTGGGCCTGTTTTGACTGATTCGCCTGGTGACTTCAAATGTTCAGCTGTGAAACAGTGAAATTGACACACTGCTTCAGCTCTCAGAGCTGCACAAAACAGAGCTTTTTGCAAGAGTGTTTGGATAAGAGAGAGGTGATGGCATTCTGAGTGGTGCATGCTGAATATCCATCCTGTAAGGCTCCCCACTAGTGCTGCTTCCCTCAAGGGAGCTAAAAGGTGGCATAGTACAGACAGCAGTCATGTCAAAGTCAAGGAGCAACACAGGTTTCCTGTGGTACACAAAGGTTTGCAGTCCCTGTCTGAAGGAAGAAAAAGCATGTCATTTGTCTTACACATAACCTCCATGGGCTCTGGTTTAACTTTGTCTACATATTATTAATTTTTATTGCTACTTTGCTTCCCAAACCCAGCAAGGTTTTCTGATGACCTTCTTGGCTTCAAGATTTCCTCTATAAACATGGAAATACAGCAGGATAGCATCAGAAGCCAAGTGTGAAGGGCTATCTCTTCAACAGCCCTCTCTGTGGCATGAACAAAAAAGAATACATCTCTTGTAGACAAAATAGGATGAGTCGCTGGGACACCTCACTCACCCTGACACAGAACACAAGGACTTTCTACTGAAAAGTGAAGATGAGAGAATGGACAGTGGGAAAAGCTACAAACCAGAACTATATGCCAGTGGAGACTAACTATCTGATCAGCTGGACCTTTCTCCAGGGCTCACATTGTGTGTACCTGGACATCCATCCATTGCAGCGACATCCAGCCTAAATTCCTTCTCCTGCTCCAGCTTTCAAAAGGGAGGCAGAAAATGGGGGAATCTTATCCGAGTTCCATTGTCACACACATGGTGAGGAGAAGGACTTTCCCCTCCACAACCCCAGTAACAGACTGCTCAGAGGAGAAAAAAAAGTCTCCCAAAAATCTGAAGTAGGGATCACTACATCCCACATTTCCCTCAGAGACTTGATTGATTTGACTCTCATGGCAGGTGGCAGCAGAGACTGGCCGTACCAGAAACATGGTAACATGGTTTATCACTCACACTATCAAGCCTATGCTTGGTTTATCAGCACTACAGTGCATCCAGATCATCAACCAGCTGGCTGAGGGCAGCCTAAATAAGGGCATCAGCAGGGTCTAAAGCTGTCTTTTAACTTCAATAATGTAATATCTATTTTATAATAAGATGTTTTATTATAAACTGCCTGGTTTCACACCCTGTTATTACTCTTGTGTACTTAAATAATATTTAACTTCAAGGGTAGTCTCAGTCATCTGCTCCAAATCTATTTACATACAAGTAAATATCAAGCAGCAAATGCCACTGTCAACCAAAAAAAAAAAAAAAAAAGGAAAAGACAGAATAAGAGGAATATGTAAGAGGAATATATTTGCAAACTTGGGATGACAGTCCAGAATAAATGTCAAGAATATAGAGCATCCATAAGAAAAAGATACCAAATGTTTTTTCTTTATTTCCTCCCCCATCCCACCCTCCAAAAAGTTACATTAAAATAGGCATTTTCTAGCAAAGTGTTTGGGTTTTTCCAGCACACAGGGATCAATATTTGCTCTCCAAATACTTGGAAAATGAGTCACTGATCAAATGTCAGCCACAATTTATTCATTGTGCAATGTTCTAATCTCAATGCAAAGCCTGCACTGTGAATATTTCTGGACTTACTAAGAGCCTTTTCTAGTATTCTTCCTCTCTAAATTGCTTTTGTTCTTGAATGTCACCAGAGCATCTTAGTGGACACATGCAGTCAAAGCAGTTTTCTTTAGATAGCCAATTGTTTACTAAATAATTCATTAGCTACACAAAAGCCAAAAAGGGGCAGAAAAGCTCCAGAATGAAACACCACATTATGCAAATCAATGTTGCTCATACCCTTCAGTTTCTGGAGGCAAGTGGTGCTTTGCACAGAGCTGGCAGAGCACAGTGTGTTCAGTGTGGGCATGCAAGGCAGGCTGGAGGGACAGATTGGTGTTGCAGCCAAGTGAGTGACCCAGCTGGTGGTGGGCGAGCCACAGACCTCCTTGCCACGGGATGGGATATCAGCTGTTAAATGTCGATGTGTTTCCACATGCCTGGTGCTCTGACCCAGCATCCCTTCCCCTCAACACGCTTTGCAGAGCTCTCACCCCACTGTACCACCCCCATTTGTTGCTACCACAGTACAGCACTTTGAAGTTCTGAGGGCAAGGAATCATTTTCTCCCCTGAGGACAGTAAAATGCAAAATTTCTACAGATGATAAGTGCCTTGGTTCCTCGTCCTTGGCCAACTCTTTTTTGCCAGGGTGGAAAAAGTGGAATGAGCTGTGCCAGGAAAAGAGCAGATGTCTTTCCAGGTGAAGAAGTGGAGACTGACTGAAAACCCTCAATGGCTGACAATACTTCCATGTTCTCTCACAATCTGGACACATCTGGGAACATCTGGTTGTCTGCTTCTGGAAAACCAAGCTGTTCCTTGAGCAATGGAGAGAGCAAAGCACGTATTCCAGTGTGTCTCCTGTGTAGGTTCAGTTACACTTCACATAAGCCCTCTCCTCAGCAGGAGAGTGGGTCAAGACTTCTCTGCCTCTCTCCTAGGACTGGGTAATGTCATTATTACTGAGATGTCTCCTCCTCTTCAAACTGGGTTGTAACTGGCCAACATATTCAAAATGTGTTGGAACTGCTGGGACACACACATTGTTACTGCATAACATTCATTTTCTGAAGAAATTAGTCTGAAAATATCTCTGTGCTTCTAAGCAAGCAGAATGTGCCTGTCTCCCTTTCTTCACCTTCATGGTCATATTTGGGTGTGCAATTTTTCATTTGGTTTGTTTAGTTTGCTAGTCTGGATTTAATTTAAAGAATTAGTGTTGCTAAAATTACACACATGGTGATATTTGCTGTAATTTCATTAAAAGGAATGCGCAATTTTCTGTTGCAAGGGATGAGGATGTGGGAGTGGAGAGAGAGCAAGATCACTCCAAAGATTACCAATAAAAGAAGTAAACCTGGCTTTGATTTAGCCATCATCAGCCTGATGTATTTATAGATTTTCAGTTACATATATCATAGCAGGCAATACATTCGTAATACTAATTGGAAACTTAAATCACTTCCTTAGTGTTTTTCCTTATCTGTTTCAAGTCTGAGCAGTTTTTAAAAAAAGAAGAAAAAGAGAGAGAGACTAGGTAATGGTGTGTCCACAAGAAGGAGATATCAGTTTTCTGTGCTATTGAATTGCAGAGGTAACAAAGGACTGCCATTTAACACATTAAGGAATTAAATTTGGACTGGCAGTTTGGAATGGATTTTTCTGCAGCACTCAGCATTTTCCTATACCAGGATTTCTTCTGGAACAGCTACCCCTGATGGTCCACTCTACAAAAACAGTTGCTCCAGAGTAGATTAGATTAAATTAGTATACTTAGGCCAGCATGAGAACCCCTCATGCACAGGGAGTGAATCACAAATCACTCTTTTTCTTTATGTTAATCCCATAACATTAACCAGATTAATGTCCCTTTGCAGACAAACATTTGTTCTTTGTCGGCACAGGAACATTTGAGGAAATTAATTCAAAATAACTTTGAAAAGGGATTTGTTAAATTCCTCTAAGGCCCTATGACCTCAGCTTAGTTTAATTGGGCATTAATTCATTTAACTCAATTCTTGTCCTAAGTCAATTAAACTCGGCAGAATTGTGACCATTTCTCTGAAAGAGAATGCCGACACTGTGGTCTCAGCAGTTCAATTACAGCAGTGGAAATGCACACCTTTTGTTTAATTTGGATCATTTTTCTTCAGTGTAGTGTGCTGACAAGTCGCCCATGATGCCCCAACAAGACCAAAGTCCTCTTGACTTGCAAAGGTCATAAGGATTTGACCTGAGATCTTTGGCTCCTACCCTTGCTACTTGCTATTCACTGCTCCAGCCTTCCTCCCAGTACTGTCCATAAGACCACGGTGCATTTGGGGATGGAGTCAGTAGTCCTTTCTATTTGTATAGACATTAAACCCCTCTGAGCTTACATACACAGAAAAGCTCTGTAGGGTTATTTTTGCCCTGAATGCATCAGCTTCTGCCATCAGCAGACCCTTTTTGTCCAGGCAGCCCTTTTGCACTGTTGAACAGCTAATTGAGTGCTTTGCACAGAAAGGGTCTTGATGGCCTCTTCATACATCCTTGTTTGCTGTAGTTGCACAGCTGATTTTACTACTGTCCACATGTGGCAGGTCGCAGAAGCAGAACCTTGATTTAGGGAGCCTCTATGAGACTAGGCCATAACAACACAGTAGATGGGAGCCCAAGAGTCAGTAGTAGCTGTAAAAGAATGAAAATGAGCCATATGGCACCACAAAAGGAAAATAGAGGTTTTCCTGCCATTGACGTGAGATATTATAAAAGTGTCTCTCTCTTATGAATGCTCAAGAGAAGATACATCTTTTGCAAGGCACATTTCTACCCCACAAAATTCCCAGGATGCAAGGACTCTAGATAGAGAAGTGTTGCAGCTGTGCTTTGCTTTGCCTTTGTGACATTTTTGGTGTCCATAAATGCACATACTCACCAGATAAAGCTGTACCATTGTATTGGGCTTGCATGGCAAGGTTTTGCTAGTGGAGGAGCTACAGAAGCGGCTCTGGTGAGAATGCTTCCTCTGTGTTCGACAGAGCCAGTGCCAGCTGGCTCCAGGATGGAGCTACCACTGGCCAAGGCTCAGCCCATCAGCAACAGTGGTAGTGCCTCAGGGATAATGAATCTAAGAAGGAAGGGAGATGGGGGAGTGAAACAACCGGGCAACAGCAATTGCAGATGGAGGGAGGAGTGAGAGTATGTGAGAGAAACAACCCTGAAGACATCAAGGCCAGTGGAGAAGGAGGGGCAGAAGATGTTCCAGGCACCAGAAAAAATGTTCCTCTGCAGCCTGTAGTGAAGACCATGGTGAGGCAGCTGTACCCCTGCAGCACATGGGGTCCACAGTGGAGCAGGAATCACCTGCAGTCCGTGGAGAACCCCATGCTGGAGCAGATGGAGAAGGAGACTGTGACCCCCTCAGGAAGCCCACAGTGGAGCAAGATTGCTGGCAGGATTTGCAACCCCATGGGGGACCCATACTGGGGCAATTAATGAAGAACTGCAGCCTGAGGGAAGGGCCTACATTGAAGAAATTCATGGAAGACTGTCTCCCGTGGGAGACACCCCATGCTGGAACAGGCAAAGAGAGTGAGGAGCTCTTCCCCTGAGAAGGAAGGTGCAGCACAAACAACGTGATGAACTGGTCACAGCCACCATCCCCTGTGGTGTGGAGAATGTAGAGAATTTGTGAGTTAAGCTGAGCCTGGGAAAATGGGAGGTGTGGGGGGAAGGAGTTCTAGGATTTGGTTTTATTTCTTATTGCCCTACTCTGATATGATTGGTAGTAAATTAAACTAATTTCCACAAGTCTGTTCTGCCTATGACAGTAATAGATGAATGATCTCTCCCTGTCCTTATCTTGACCCCTGAGCTTTCCATTATATTTTCTCTCCCCTATCCAGCTGAGGAGGGGGTTAGAGCTTCTGACAGAACAGCTTTGGTGGGTCCCTGGCATCCATCCACGATCAACCCACCACCACCCCACTATAAACAGCAGCTCCACAAATGTGGAGACACACAAAGCACACAAGCTACACAGAACAGCTGAGCCATACAAAGAGTCAGCAGTTAAAATAACTCCTTTTCTATCTGTTCCCAACGCTGTTTTTCCTCCAGAATCCTGTGGAAGTTTGGCAGCTTTGCAGTAGAGCTAGGAAAACTAGAAGATAAAAGGCAGCATAGGCGTTTTGTTAAGAGTTTCTTAGAAAATTCTCATCAATCAACCAGCAATTCTGCATTTAAAAGTCATCCAGCAAAATGTCTGCCGTTTTTTTGTCTCAAGATGAAAGGCAGAGAATAGTAATATTCTTTCTTCCTTCCAGAAAGGAAATGAGAAGAGGGTTGGCATAGATGCATGCAAGAGAACAGTGGCTGGTGGAATATGTGACAGTGTCCTCCACAGAAGTAAAAAAATGTAATTTTCCTGCTGGCTGTCAAAGAGACTAACCAGACCAGCAGCTGTCTTAGTAAACACAGATCTAAAGAGGGCAAGGTCTTGCATAAACTGGTGACACTCTTATGCTTGCATGGCAGTTTCAAGGCTTGCGTAATTAAAGGGAAACATATTCTAATGAATATACAACAATGGTAACAATGTCCAGATTGTACAATGCACTTTCTGCCTAGACAAAACAGAGTTTTGCCACTTCAAGCTATCCTGTAGGCATGTCCCTGCCCCTCAATGTTCTCCATAGGCTTGGTCTTACATGGCTTTTGAACTTGATCAGCATGTACACAGCAACTCTGTCTGGCTTGTAGATTCACTGCAAGGTGGAGGGTGCAACAGAATTGGATGGATGGAAATCAATAGAGGATAGCACCAGAAGTCTGGGTATGAATCAGCCTGACAGACATTCAGGAGTTTAAGGAATATAAAGGATTAAATATGGGGGCTGCTCTTGTGTACTTGAGAAGAGGCAACCTGGATATCTACAGAACCTTGAAAGACCTGAAGTATCCCGACTCAGGTTAGCTGCAGCCTGCTTAGGTCTTTGGAAAATTTACTTCTGCCTGCATGTGACACTGTATGGGTGAAGTGAGCTGGTAACATCTGTGGCAACATGCTGGGAGAATGCAGTCATTCCTTATTCCATTACCTATCACATATAGTTGTCCTGCCAGTCTCACCTGTATTTTCAAGACCATTTTCCCACTCCTTCCCTTGCCTCTGCTGCTTCTCCAGAATCTTGGCTTTCCTTCTTACAATTTGGTGTTCTCGTGCAATTACATATGGTTTTGCTCCTACCATAAAAGATAGTGCCACTTCCAGCACTGAGAATGTCTGAGAAGCAGGAGGCAATAAAGAGCAGAGTGCAAAGGTCCCCTTTTCTTAAACTGACAGATCAGAAATTTGAGCTGAAGTGAGTTTCTGCCAGGTTTACAAGCAAGGCAATCAGCCCAAGAACAATAATTGCTTTAGATGTGTATCTCCAAAGAACAACAAACCCAAATAAGGAATTATCCCTCTGACAGAGCATATAAACCCAGGACTCTACAGCAACAAGTTCATTGAGATTCAAGTTTTATTAAGCCTGGTTTCCTCATTTTACTTTATTCCTGCATTTTGCTACTGCAAATAAATTTCTTCTTCTCAATCAGTGATGACTTCCCCAAGAGATTTAAGATCTCTTGGAAAGCCATAAGCACACTTTGAAAATCTGGCTCTTAGCAAGCTTATCCTACCAACATATGCTCACGTGGTTACCTTTGGTGGAAAGTCAACCTGATGGTGCTAGGTCTGAATCTTCAGGGCATATTTTCAGCAATTCATCTCTATGACTTCTCCAGCTGTTGGCAACAGGTAGTCAAGACCACAGGACAGTAGCAACTGAAGTCCTGAATGTGGTTTCTGAGTTTGGTCCTTGCAATATGTGGTCTTGAAAGAATACACTCACACATGTCTATGTGTCCCAGGGCCTATCCAAGGCTGTTTCATCTTGCAGCTGTTCTGAGGGCCCTGTAGAGGGACCTGGACAGGCTGGATAGATGGGCCAAAACTCACAACAATATGAATTTTAACAAGTCCAAGTACCGGGTCTTGCCCTTGAGTCACAACAACCCCTGCAGCACTACAGGCTGGGGACAGGGTGGCTGGA
>VZTT01002711.1:17509-35361 GCA_013400855.1 Buphagus erythrorhynchus
CTCAGTGCTGTGGTTTAGTTGATGAGGAGGTGTCAGATCACAGTTGTATTTTATTATCTCAGAAGTCTTTTCCAACCTAGTTCATTCTGTGATTCTGTGATTCTTGACTCTGGGTGTGCTCAAGCCTATACCAAAAAAATTACTCCTTAGTTAATAGCACATCACACAAGGAGCTGTGATCAAATCCCCTGTTTGCTTGAAGATACCTGAATGTGCAACCTGCTCTGTCCAAGAAGTATATTTTCCCAACACAGAATCATAAAGGTTGGAAAGGACCTCCCTGATCAAGTCCAACCTTTGACTGAATGCCATGATATCAAGTAAACTCTAGTTCTAAGTGCCACATCCAGTTGTTTCTTGAACACTTCCAGGGATGGTGATTCCTCTACTTTTCTGGGCAGCACATTCCAATGCTTAGCTACCCTTTCAGTGAAGAAATTCAGTGATGTTTCCAACATCCAACCTGAACCTCTCCTTACAACTTGAGGCCATTTCCTCTTGTCCCATCACTGGGAGGAGAGACTGACCCCACCTGGCTACAACCTCTTTTCAAGTAATTGTAGACAATGATAATTCTCCCTTTTCTCCAGGCTAAACAACCCCAGCTACTTCAGCTGCTCCTCAAATGACTTTCATCATGACTTAATATCTTCTGTCTGCCTACCTTCATGCAGTTGGTTTAAATTCTGAGAGATATAGGAAGACAGTGTTCTAACCAGTAAGAAAGTGAACAGAAAATGGTACACCATGCCTAGTGTCCCTCCTTCTTACTATGCAATGTCCTCATTTCCCCAGTCATCCCTTTCCTTCTGAAGGAAGGCCTTCACCTGATTGCAAGGTGAGCAAGAACATTCTTAGCAAGGGTAGCATAAGAACAACATTTATGACTCCTCAGGAACAGTGCACCTTCCTTGAAGACTTCATGGCATCTCTTACCAACAGATCTCAGCACTCTGTATTCAAATGTGCTGGATTTCATTAATAATAATCTTAATTGCCTACCTATCCTTATCCATCAGAGGCAATTTGACTCTAAGGCATCCAAAGGAGAGATAAGTTCTCCCATTTTCCTCTCTCTACCACTTGTAGCAGCTACTATAATGGCCATTCCTCTGCTCTGTGCAAAAAGACGGATTTTCAGACTTCTGAAGTCATCAGCCCCAAGGAATTCTCCTGGGTTGCGGATTTCCCATTCTCACCACATGTGCTTCAAAAAGAGCTGCTTTGAACTTGTTTTGAACATTCACTCCACATATTTGCAATGGAAAGATACACTGCAGTTGTGTATAATGTATATTATACATAATAGCTGTATCTGTAGATAGATAGATGGGTATGTATATTAGCATTATATAGAATTATGTAGATAAATATACATTTTTCAGTACCCTCTTGCCCTTGAACTGAAAGCTGATGGTTATTTTCAGGAAAACTTCTGATTATATTTTTCTCATCTAAATTTTGTCTTCCTAGCTGAAATCCGCATCAATCTCTGAAGATTAATAAAACAAAGAGGCAGCACTGGAGGCTGCTGGGGGATATTTTTCTTTTAAGTTCTGATAAACTTAAGTGCTGGTCATTAATTTTTGTGTCCCAGGGGAATGTCTGGAGCCTCCAGAATAATTTCATTCCAACAACTTGCATAAAATTTTGTGCTGCACTTTGGATTCAAGCCAGGTTGTCAGGATAGTTATTTATTGCAACTAGTAAAAATGATTCTCAGCTGTTGTAATTTGGAGACATTAGAATGACTTTGGTGGAGCAGTGCTCATTTGGCTTGGCAGCCCAACGAATACCCTGTAATAAGAACTAACATTGCTGACATATCAGCTACTGTCACAGCAGTTACCAGTGGATTTTTAATTACTCGGGGGAGGAAGGGCAAAAAGGAGAAGGCAGCCTTCTTACAAAGACATTGTGAGTTAACTGCCTGCCTCAAGGCTCCAATATTGTAAGTCTCCACTTTCAAGCGCTTTCATGCTCACACACTCCCTTTATTTTTTTTCCAGTTTTTCATGTAATCCATTAAGCAAGCCATGGCCACCTGTACTGATTAAACCCATCTTCCTTCACTATGAGGAGCTAAGGCCCTTCTTGGGTCCTAGCAAAGCCAAGAGACAGTTATCCAAGAGAGAAGGTGCAGCCAATGAAGGAGAACAGGGCATGGTAAGATGGTGGTGCTAACAAGTCCCATCAGCCACCGTTGTTAAGAATGGTCAGTGGTTTGAGGCTGAGAGGAAACCTGCAGGGGCAGACTATCATGTCCTGCTGTGCAAATGCTTCAGGCTACCTTAGACTGTCGTCTGACATGAGAATTCACGAAAATTCAATCTCTTCAAGCAGAAGGTATCTGCTCTACTATAAAACTGCCAAAGGGAAGCAGAAAGCTCTGAAAAATTTTGAAAATGTGTCCAGGTTCTTCCCAAGGCAATTGAGTCTTCATCTCAGCCACTGTCTGCTGGTAGAAGCAGAACTTAATATTCACACTGCTCCTGGAGAAACACAAGCTAAGGGTTGACCTAAGCTACAACCTTCATCTCCTTGCTTCATGGAGCATTTGCTTTTAGGATTGTCAGCTGGCTGGCAGACCCTGAGCGCTATCAGTCAACCTACACCTGACCTACATGAGCATGGGAGATTGAACTTGTCTTCTTCCTACGTGTGCTTAACTCCAGGTCTAAGTGAAGAAAAGCTGACAACTGTGTCTTTCTAACTGATATGGAATAGGTGGCTGACTCCATGATTTTTCTGTAATGATCTCTCCTCGCATAAAACCTTTCTAGCTGACATAGCTAGAAAATTATGTCATTCTTCCCCTCAAATAAACAGAGTTCCAAGCTCTTAAAATCAACGACAGTATCTCCTACTATTCCCCCTGCACTTAGATCCCAATGTCTTTGCTGACTGCACATTTGTGGCCCCTGTTATTTTTGCCTGATTTTTAATGTGTTGCATTTGATTTTATGTTTCCCTATTTATCCTGGCCACCTGATCAATGTGTTAAATAATCACACAGAATCACAGAATATGCTGAGTTGGAAGGATGATCAAGTTCAGCTCCTGGCCCTGCACAGCACCATCTTCAAGAATAACACCATGTGCCTAAGTGTATTTTCCAAACACTACTTGAATTCTGTCAGGCTCGTGCTGCGATCACTTCTGTGGAGAGCCTGTTCCAGTGCCCAGCCACACTCTGAGGGAAGAGCCTTTTCCTGATATCCAACCTAAACCTCCCCTGACACAAGTTCAGGCCTTCAGGTGCTGTCACTGTCACAACAGAGCAGAGATCAGTGCCTGCCCCTCCTCTCCCATTCACAAGAAGTCGTAACTGCAGTGAGGTCTCCCCTCAGTGTCCTCTTCTCCAGGCTGAACAGATCAAGTGACCTCAACTGCTCCTCATAAAGCTTCCCCTCAAGACCTTTCACTTCCCCTGAAGACCTTTCACCATCTTGGTAGCCCTCCTTTGAACACTTTCTAAGAGCTTAATATCTTTCTTATATTGAGGAGCCCAAAATTTCACACAACATTCCAGGTGAGACCATAGCAGTGCAGAGCAGTAGAAAACTTGAAGTGGCACACCCCTGCAGAAAGTCAGACCTGTTAATATGACAAACTTTTTTGTGCTCTATAGTTTCTGACACCAAGGTTCTTTGCAGTGGCTGTAAGTTATGGCATTCAGTTAAGCCATTTATTGCTTTTGAGGTCTCTGCAACCATCATGGACAAAAGCTTAACTGGGGTAGTAGCTCAGTGTGGCTCCAGTGACTTCAGTTAAGTAACACAGATTTCTGCCTACTGAAATTCTGGTTCTGCATCTTTTTCTCTTTCTCTTTTGCCTTCTCTTCAGAATCTCTGTAAGGATGAAGGAGAATGAGATTTTCAAACCTGCTGAAGTGCACGGGATGATGAGCTCTCACCAACACTAATGGGAGCAAGATAGCAAAAGTCTTATTTGCTTTCCAGATTTAAACTTTAACATTTCGTAAGTTAAATAGATTAGTTCCCACGGTGCAGTGTTACAGAGTGATCCAAGACCATCTGAAGTCAAGATAGTTTTGCACTGATCAGGCAAGTTCATGACTATCATGATAAGCTCATTCCAGCTTAATGACTGCTGCAGGTCTTTATGCAGCACCTACAGAGCTGCCTGGCTTCTCACTTACTCTCTCTTTAGTATGAATCTGACATGCTGGGTGCTATAGACCTGACTCAGCAGCTACCAAGTGTTTTATTCTCTTTCTTTTTTTTAAATGTTAAAAAAACCAAACAATTGATTGTAGCTCATGTTTCCACCTTTTATTTCACTCCTTGAAGTCAATATCACTCTTACTGGAAGAGCACATTGCAGAGCCTGCATTTCTCCTCTGGTGTTATTTTTATATACCACTTTTGATCTCAGGGAATCTTTTCATGCTTGCTTCACTGATGTTTAGTTACATTTTAAATGAATGCACTTCAGTGAATATGTCCCCACTCTATTCTTAAGCACATGCTGTCTTTGTGGAAAGAGGGGAGGGTAGTGAGGGTGGAGAGAACACAGGTCATGGCAGAAATCAGGATTTGAGGTGAATCTCACATGTGCATTGGCAGAATCATAGCAGATGATGAGAAACATAAAAAACTAGAGCATAAAACCATCAGGCTTACAGAGCTTCAGATGGATAGCAAGTAAATTAACTCCCAAAATCCTAGCTGAGGTTTACCTCTGCTGGATGAACAAGTACTGTCAGCATGGACCCAGAGATTCCTGTACCAGCTTGTGCTTGTGATCACACATTAAATAATGGCCAATGTGCTTTCCATGTTACTACATAAGTTCAGAACTATGCAGTTTCTTTCCATATTCTTAGGATTTAAGCAGGCAAATAACAAGAAGGGAAATAAAGTGACAGACCCAGAAAAATGTGAAAAATGCGCTCAGAAATACCTAGTGTCACTCTAGTATATTTCTGGTAGAGAAAAATTATCCATTATTCATTAGACTCAAAAGCACTCAGACCTCTGTTGGTGTCTCCTCTCTACTGAGCAATGGTAACATTAACCCTAAAGGGAGAGAAATGCTCCTTTAAAGGGCCATGGTCGGGTTTATTACTCATATGAAGCAAAACAGATGACATTGCTCTTGGGCTCCAAAAACAATGCACTGCTTCCTGGGGCATCTCCAAGCAGCACAACTGCCAGGCAGAGGGGCCTGCCAAACACAGGCATAAAATGTTCCACCTGTGGCTGGAACCATGGATGTGACATGGTTGGATGTGCACTGGGAGAGGGACAAAGGACCTCTCTACTTCAACTCCAGCAGTCTCAGGGAGGGGCAGCAATTCCTCCCTTGTACCCAGTGCTGGTGGGGGGATGCAAAAGGCCACAGAGACATCAAGGCAGCCAGCCAGCCTGCCAAGGGAATGTTCATCTTGTGAAGCTTGATCGGCTTTGAGCAGCAAGGAGAAATAGTGTCACCATTTCCCAGAAGTTTGGCTGATAAGAGTGGTGATTGCAAATGCTAAGCAAAGTGCTTTTTGTCACATTTTGCTAACAAAGTAGGGGTCAGGTCCTTTCTGTCTGTTGAGATATAAATATCCTAATTAGATCTTTGAAAAAGAAAAGGAAGAAAATCTAAAAGCCTGCAAGGTATTTTATTATTTCTTTTTTATTTTTAGTATTAAAAGTATAGCTCAAGTAGTGCTGGCACCAGGATGCATAATCCACTTATCAGGGCAGAAAGGGCTCTGAAGCTGCACCACAAATGCATCATTTGATAACAGTAATGAAAAAGACACCAATCTATATCTGCAAATAGCATTAGAGCTGACTTGGTTTGAGGACCAAAGGAAGCTGATGCTGAATTTATGAGGCTGACATCTCAAACATTTGAGACCAGTGCTTCTTTCCTCCTCTGTTTTGTTTCATCCTCCCTTACTTCTTTATTTTTAATAACTTGACCCTCTTTTTGGGTCAGCTCTTAGCCCCATAATGAAAGCACTTTAGTCAGGAAAGGTCACAGAGTGAAGTGGACCTGTCTTGTCCCAGGGGCTGATTGGGACCAGCCAGTGCATTCTCATGCACCCTGCCCTGCAGACCTTGCTCCAGCGCTCCATGGTGCACATGCTTTGGGATGCCCACACCACATCTATCCATGTCTGCAGTGCAGTGTGGGGCTGGAAAGGCTGCAGAGCCACATAGGAGACACCCCATCCAGCTAGGGACCAGATAGGATCTTGTCCAATACAGGTGTCTCTCCCCATCCCATCTGACAGTCCATCACACAGCACCTCGAAGGAGCCTCCTAAAGGAGGAGTGAGCTGCTGGAGAAAATATGTGGGATCAGGAGTGAGCAGACATGGTGAAGAGAGAAAACAAATACACTACTGCTGCTGCACAGTACTCCTTTCGGCTAATACCATCTTTCCAGCTGTGGCAGCAGGAAATGCTGCATCAGCAAAAGGCACAAGCCCATTCCCTTATATGAGTTTCTCCAGCTCTTTGTGAGACAGTCTGCTGTTACAACCTCCTATGCCAGCAAGTTCCAAAAAATCCCTTCCCCTCTGTATACCCCTCTGTATAGAAGCAGTTTCTTTCTTTTCTGTTTTAAACCATCCCCTTGGATCCAGTGTTGCAGGATTTGATGAGCTATGGTTTCACTTTAAGCTTGGCTCTTCTTTACTGATTTTGCATGTGTCTGTCTCATATCCTTCAGTTCAGTCCCAGATTAATAGCTCCTATCTTTTTAGTGTCCTTTGAAAGTCACTTTTTCATCTCCACAGACATTTTAATTGCTCTTTTCTTTCCATTCTGTGTTTTCTTGGAGACAAGACCCGCATTTTCTGCTCAAAATGCATTAAATTTTCTCATTCACATCATTTTCCAGCATTTTGATGGACATGCTGAATAAACTGGTGCCAGCACTTGTTTCTGGAGGACCTTCCATGACGAACCATCAGGCAAATGGGACAGCACACATCTTTACAAAACCATGCCTTTTTTTCTCAATACACCATGTTTAGCCATGTGCTCTGTGATTTTATTCTTGACTGTAGACTTTTATCATCTTCTCAAGAGTGTAAGTCACTTTCTGTTTGGTAGCTCCAGCAGCCACCTGACACCCCTGCTGTTTGCAATGACAGCTTATGCACCTCAGGTAGCAGGTAAGTGGGTTCACACCTGAGCTCCCACTCAGTTCTCCAGTGAACGCCATCTGGTCATAGATGTCATTGTTAATATCTTATTAACCATGGAGCCAAACACTGTTCAGGCTTTCAGGCTCCTGGCATTGATGCAGACTGGCACTTGTAAAATTTGCCCTTGATCTGTCTCCTGGCACACACCAAGCAGCTGGAATTGTAGGTGACCCATTTTTCAGTGTGACCATGCTCTCTATTTCTCCACTGACACTTAGACACACCAAGTGTTAGTCAAATCCTCCTTGTAGGCCATGCCAGTCTGAGCAAAGTGCTTGCTCCCAGCTCAGAGATGACATACTCCTCTACAACTTTTCTCATTTCCTGTGACAGCAGAAAAGTTCCATTATGATGAGCGACAGCCAATCCTTTCTGCATGGGTTCCTCCTCTCCAGAAAGGTGTCCTGGATTCTTACCATCTACTTCTTATTAACATCACCTATCAAAATGTGAGGGTCTAAATTTCTCTGCTGGCTCCTCAGCCCCACACAAGACAGGATTTCAGGCAGTGCTAACAGAGAGATCACAGCCTCCAGTCTCCAGTTGCCGCACTGAAGTAGTAAAGTTCACCTCCCAAGGCAGAAGTAGCTTAGAGAAACTATGATTCACAGGCAAGGCCCACTGCTGCAGAGGGGTCTGCCTTATGATCAGGGGGTGTTAGGGATGGCCCAGGTACCCAGGAACCTCCTGATTATTCTTGATCTGGCCCTGGCAATGGAGGTCTGGCCTAAAACATAATCTTTCAATTCAGGGCTTTGCATGTCCAAGCAGATTTCTTCAAGCATGCTGTAAGACATGTTGTCAGACATGTTTGTGACAGCAGCTTGAAAGGCACTTGGAGACTTTTGCACTATGTGAAGGCTCCTAGAAAAATTACTACTGGCCGCTTTAGCACCATAGCTCTTAAATCATGAATCATTTTAACGGGATTTCTAACAAACCTTAGGAGACCACTTTGATCTGATGGGGTCAGGCAGTGGAGTAGGGCCTAGCTCAATTTGTCTGTTTTAAAGAACACAGGGTGCTGGCAGGACCCTCAAGGCTCTTGAAAAATATGGGGACAAAGTGGAGGTAGTTTTTAAGAAAACACACCTAAATATCAAGCCTGACACTTCTGCTTATTTCTGTGAGATCTTTGTTATATTCTCACAATAAGCTACAGGAGGAAATTGCATCTCCAGAAAGTTGGCTGAGCTGCACATGCTGTACAGTGTAGCTAAGGAACTCCCGGGGTTATGGAGGAAAAGACATTCAGCAGGTTAGTGCTGTAGGGACACAGGAGAGCTGGCAAAAGAAGGGGCAACAGTGAATAAACAGCAAAAATGACTATTCCCAGGAAGGCAAGGCAACTGCATCATTATTTCTGATCAACTGATGGAACTGATCTGTTTTATCCTAGGACTTTGTAAGATACTGGCACAGTAAAGAAGTAGAGATCTTTTTGCTTAATATAGTCTAAAGCTGGGTTGCTTTTTCTTTATTTCTGCTGATTTGGTTTTTTTCTGGTTTGTTAATGGAAAGCTTACTTAGGCCTTTTCTTTTACTAAACTTATGCCAGGTTTTCATGCTAAGCAGCTGCTGACTCTCTTACATGGAGGAGGGCTGCCTGTGGTTCTACATGGTCTTGCAAAAAGCACAAGCTGACCCAACGCTGACTTGTGGAGTTACAGAGCTACAAGCTTGAATTCACCAGAGGGGTGGAGGAGAGGTGGAGCTCCTAACAGGAGCAGCTAGACATCTGCAAATCAGCTGGAAAAATCAGCAGCATTGACTTGGAACTCCTAAGGTGTTGAGAAAGAAGTAATCTGGTACTTTATTGGTTTTGCTGAAAACATGGAAAAGGAATGATTGGTATCTACAGTACCTGGTTTGCAGCAGTTTACTCAGTTACTGTAAGGTGTCAAGGGCTCCAGCTGGTGTCCATCATTCTCTTGGGAGGAGCCCAATAAAAGTGTCCATTCATTTATGCTTGTGAAAAAGGATGCAGCAACCCAGCCAGAGCTCACTAAAAAACACACAGATGTCCAGGCATCAGGCTATAAGGAATGCCTAAGTTTTCCAATGGGTTGTAGCAGAGGCAGCAGTTGTGTCAGATGTGATCAGGTGGATAACCTGCTCAGCCTGGTAGCAGAGCTGCAGGATGAAGTAGAAAGGTTAAGGAGTATTACAGCACCAGAAAGGGTGATAGACTGGTGGAACCAAGCTCTGGCCTCCATGAAACAGGAGCCACCACCAGAAATAATACCAGATCAAGGGAATCCTCTGTCCATCCTCCAGCAGTAGGTAGTAGTTGTAAAGAAAGGAGCAAAAGGAGCATAGTGTATGCTTGGGGTGCATGCAAAATCGTTCTTTACCTACCTCATTCCCTCAGTGAGGTGCGTCTGCACAAAAATGATGAGCCTTTGTACACGGAAGACCAGGCAAAGGATGAAGAGGATGGAAGTCTGGTAACACCAGAAGTGTCACCACAAGTAGAAATATGTACTTCCTCATATTAAAACAACTTCCAAGAAGAGCAAAACAAGGATTATTGTTGTAGGTTATTCCCTTCCAAAGGGGAACAGAGAACCCAATATGCTGACTGCGCCCAACCCCAGGAGAGTGTCTGATGACTCTCTGGGGCCTGGGTTAAGGACATCAGCAGGACACCAGCAGGACACTTCCTAGCCTGGCAAGGCCCCCAGACTACTACTGAAGAAGGGCACCTCACCTCCCACAACAGCTTATCTGTTGTTTGTTTATGGGTCAGCTCAAACAGGACAAGCTGTCTTGTAGTGAGTTATTTTGGTGCCATGGGGTTAACACTGGTCTGGCATCTCCCAGCTGCCAATAAACATCGCACTGCTAACTGATATCTGGAAAAATAAGCTGGATTTTCAGCGAATAGACACCTCCCTTTACAATTATAAAAGTAATGCCAAAGTTCCATAAAGCAGAAATCTTCTATGCATTTCCCTAGAAATGTGTGGAGTTTCTCCCATGAGTAGAGATGCTTACTTCCCAGTTACTCCCCAGGGGTTAAGTGAAAGGAATCTGTGTACATTATTGTGAGCACAGTGGTAAGTTACATTTGACTCTTAATCAATACTGTTTCTTTTGCTGGCTTTAATATAGGTACCTTGATATAGTGAACTGTGTTATGTTATGCTGTAATTTACTAGTAGCTCTTTTTCGTTTTGTATTGTGTAGTAAGTCTGATTAAGTCTGTTATCTCTTGTCTATTTAATAAATAATTCATTTTTTAAATAGGCATGATCTGCCAGTCTTAAAACTTGTGGGCCAGAGTAATTTCTTACATTTAAACTGCTGCCAATATCTGAGGCTAAGGCAAGGCTTGTCTGAAGCTCACACTTGTCCCATGATGAGTACTCAATACTGATCTTCCTCATTGGGGTTGATGAAGTGGCAACATAGAGTTTGAGGGCAATCAAAAATATCTTGGGGATCTTGAGACATTTAGTAAGGAAATCTGAGACACAAGTTATATTTTCCTCTATACTTACAGTTGAAGGCAGCAGCATTGGCTGCGTCCATTAATACAAGGCTCTGGAGCTGGTGTCACTTCCAAAATTTCGATGGTTTTGAAAATCAAAGGCCTATGTAGCACTAGGCATGCTGGCATCAGATGGGACTCACCCCTCACGATTTCTCATGAGGGGTCCTTGCTCAGGAACTAGTAGGGCTGATTTGTCCCTGGCAAGCTTGCCAGGGATGAGATGCAAAGGTTAGAGGGACAGGGTGCTAATGAGAGAGGTCTGCCGGTGACTCGAAACTGTGAGATACACAACAGCACACTTGCAGTCTTACAGAGACAAGCCAGGGACCCCTGAGGTAGCAGAAGCCAACAGGGAAACACCAAAGAAATATTTCAAAGGAATTCAGAGGTGTTCCACTAGGAAGGTGACGTGGCTGGCAGACCTGCTGAAGTTCCTCTACACCAATGCACACAGCATTGGGCAACAAACTGGAATTGGAATTGGAAGCCACCAACCAGAAAGTTGGTGCTGGAAAGTTGCGACCTTGTTGCCACCACTGACACTTGATGGTATGAAACCCATGACTGGACTGCAACTATCAATGGCTACAGACTGCTCAAAAGAGACAAGAAAGGAAGGAGAGGTGGAGGGATTGCTCTCTACACCAAGAGTTGGATGGAGTGCGAAGAGCTGTCTCTGAAGAACAGACATGAGCAGGTCAAAATCTGATCTGTCAGGATCAGAGACCGAAGTAACAACGGGAACCTCATCACTGGTGTCTACTAGAGACTGCCTGATCAAAGTGGAGTTTGCAGCCATGAGAAATATGGGTAAAGTGAGGAGCAAATTTCGCCCTTGAACTTCAGGAAAGCAAACTTACAACTCTTTAAGGATACAGTCAATGGGACCATCTGAGAGACTGCCCCTCCCAGGAACAAGAGAGCAGAACAGAGCTGGCAGATCTTTAAGAACACCTTCCATAGAGTACAAGGAGGGGCAAGAAATCCAGCAAGGAAGGCAAGAGATGGATGGGAGGGAATAGCTGATTAAACTAAAGGGAAGAAGGCAATCTATAGACAATAGCCACAAGAACAGATAACTTCAGCTAAGTGTAGAGATGATGTTTGGTTGTACAGGGATGAGCTGAGGAAGGCCAAGGCGAAGCTGGAACTGAACCTGGCAAGAGATGCAAAAAATAAGAGGAAGGGCTTCTACGTGTATATTAACCAGAAAAGGAAGGTAAAAGAAGATGTACCCTCCCTGATGAACAGTGCTGGAAAACTGGTAATAGGGGATGAAGAGAAGGCTGAGGTACTCAATAATTTTTTTGCTTCAGTCTTCAATGGCAACCTCTCTTCCCACACTTCTGGAGTGGATGAACTGCAAGAGGAGAACTGGGGAAGTCGAGCGCTTCCCATTTGACTCTTAAGTAAAGAGCCCACTCCCACTATTAAGTAAAGACAAGGCTTATGACCACCTGAGGAACCTGAATGTACATAAGTCTGTGGGACCCAATGAGGGAATTGGCCGATGTAGTTGCCAAGCCACTCTCCGTGGTATTTGGGCTCCAAAGTCCTGGCAGTCAGGGGAAGTCCCAGCTGACTGGTAGAGAGGAAATATTGTACCCATCTTTTAAAAGGGTGGGAAGGAGAACCCTGGCAAGCGGGGACCACCCAGGCTCACCATGTGCCTGGGAATATCATGGTACAGATCCTCCTAGAAGCTAAGGCACATGGGAACAGGGAGGTGATTCAAGACAGGCAGCACAGCTTCACCAAGGGCAAGTCCTGCCTGACCGACCCAGTGGCCTTGAATGATGGAATGACCATGTTAGTGGACAAAGGAAGGGCTACACATGTCATTTTTCTGGATTTCTGTAAACCCTTTCACTCCATTCCCCCCAACTTTAAATAGCAGAGAGATGGATTTTATGCAGGGACTGTTCAGTGGATGAGAAATTGGTTGGATGGTCACATCCAGAGGAACATGGCCAATGGCTCAGTGTCCTGATGGACACTGATGACAAGTGGCCCCTCAGGGGTCCAAATGGGGACCAGTGCTATTTAATATCTTCATTAATGATGCAGAGGAAAGGATTGAGTACACCCTAAGCAAATTTGCAGATGACACCAAGCTGAGTGCTGTGGTTGACACGTCTGAAGGATGGGATGCCATCCAGAAAGACCTGGACAAGATAGAAAAGGGGACCCAAGGGAACCTCATGATTTTTAACAAGTGCAAGGTGCTGCACCTGGTCTATCACCCAGCGACCCCCAGAGTCAACACAGGCTGGGGGATAAAGGGATGGAGACCAGACCTGCTGAGAAGGACTTGGGTGTTACGTTGTTACAGTTGTTTCTGTTGTTTCACCGGAAGGGCCGCTGGGGTGTGCCGGGTCCGAGACAAAGACACGACACTCGTAGTCCACTGTAACAAGGCTTAAACTTTTTTATTATCTTTTGAGCAGATTTAATTAGGGTGCTCAATCTTTCCTGGGCTCAAACAGGTGGTTGGTTACAATTTCTGTCATTTACTTTCTCGACCAATGATACATGAGCTCTTAAGGTCCAATAGATGAGCTGGGATTTTCACCCAGGTACCTGCCTGCTTAACAGGCTGGCTAGGTTTCAAATTGCATCTTTTAGAAAAGCTGCAATATTCACTGCCACACTTGGGGGTGCTGGTGGGTGAGAGCTGGACATGACCCAGCCATGGGCACTCCCAGCCCAGAAAGCCAAACGTGTCCTGGGCTGCATCCAAAGCAGTGTGGGCAGCAGGGGAGGGAGGGGATTCTGCCCCTCTGCTCTGCTCTGGTGAGACCCCAGCTGGAACCCTGCATCCAGCTCTGGGGTCCCAGCACAGGAAGGACATGGACATGTTGGAGGGAGTCCAGAGGAGGAACACAGAAGTGATTAGAGGGATGGACCACATTTCAGAGAGAACTGGGATTGTTCAGCCTGGAAAAGAGAAGGCTTAAGGGTGACCTAAATATGGCCTTCCAGTCCCTGAAGGAAGCCTGCAAGAAAGATGGAGAGAGGCTTTTTACAAAGACATGTTTGTGGCAGGACAATGGGGAATGGCTTCAAATTGAAAGAGAGTATATTTAGATTAGAGATTAGGAAGAAATTCTTTAAGAGTGGTGACACACTGAAACAGAAATTGCCCACAGGAGTTGTAGATGCCTCATTCTGCAAGTGTGTCAAGGACAGGTTGGATGGGGCTGAGCAACTTGGTCTAGTGAAAGGTGTCCCTGCCCATAGCAAGGGGGTTGGAACTAGATGGTCTTTAAGATTAATTCCAACCCAAGCCATTCTATGATTCTATGATTCTCTGGGCTAACTTTCTCTTTCTTCCTTTCAATAAACTCATGTTTCATAATCCAAATTTTTAAAGGGAGAAGTTAGGTCAGTGGGCACCAGATAAACATTTTCTGTTTCAGTCTGACATTCTTTTAATATGACCACTAAAATTGAAAAGCAGTTATTGCTGCTGCAGTGAAGTATTGGTGAAAAGTTTCCTATATGTTCTACACATGACCCTCAGTTGAAGTTAAGCTACATGTTTCTGTTAAAGGAAGTGGAGAAATTGTTTTTCTCAGTCTCAGCTGCTGAAAATAACTCACTGCTTTTCTGAAAAGGCAGTGCGTGTATTTTCTCTGCCTGGGAGAAGGAAAGACCATACCACAGGGGAGGTCAGGTTTCCTCTCCAAGTGAATGTTCTCAAAAGCTTCACTTAAAAAGAAAAATAAACAAAAGAAAACCTGGTGCTCTACTCTTACCTTGTGACTCCAGGAGCTGGGCTCACATCTTGTGGCAGTACTGAGCTGGATTATGAACTCCTCATCCATCAGCCCAGAAACAGGTCACGGTAGGCAGTCAGTACCACTTCCCATTTCACATTAAGGTTTCAGATTTTCATTAAGGTTTGGGCCAGGAAGGTGAGTCCTCTGCCAGAAAAGCACACAGAGGCATATTACTTGTGGGCAGTACAACTAATGTTTCTGGGCTTCAGAGGGCCATAGCCACTGTCTTTGCCATGGTGCTGTGGCTGTGTCTGCCATGGAAATCACCTGCCCTGCAGCAGTTCTCAAGTCCTGCACACTCAGAGTCAGAGCACTTTGATGACTTGGAGCATATTAGGTTTGCCTTATATGGGAATTGCTTCACCTGAAGCATGTCCAGGGCTGTCAGGGGTGACACCACAGAGGGCTCCTCATGGCCTAGCTGCCTCCACGTTACATGCCACCATCACTGCCTCAGGCTGCTTCCCTTCTGCCATGAGGGCAGCAGCTGGTTATAGCTCAGGTCGCACACGGGCTCAAATATTCACCTCTCTGGGAGAGCTCAGTTCCAGGAAACACCAGTCCTTCCTTCTCTTTACCAGCAGGTAGAAAATACATTGACTTACTTTTTTTCATTTAGTACATGAAAATATGAGTAATTTCTCTTTATATCAACTTAAGTGAGTCTAGTTTAAAAAACTAGAGCTGATGTTGGAAGAGAAAAGGGAACCCTGAGCCAGTGGAAATCCTTAACTGTGCCTTGGGGAAAGGGGTGTTTGAAAGGTGCAGTGAGTTTGGGAGAGCAGTCACTTCCAAAAGAACAGAGAGAATATTTTCCTCATTCAGGATCATTTATTTGTTTGTTCAGAGCTGCGAACTGGAAGACAAAAGGAAGGGCAGAAAAGTTTAATTTTCCTCTTCTAATCTATGAATGTAAACAAGACGTAAAATGAGATTTATTACTGTTAAAATCTTGAAGGTCATTCTGACCAGGAGCTAAATTCAAATAACTGGCTAAGGATCATATTACTTTTGTTTAACAAATCACTTAGTTTTAAATGTTTGACATGTTTTGATAAACCTTCCCTTTTGCATTATTCACTCTATGAAAATACAAAAGTAAAAAGAAGAAATTAGGTACCATTCTTCACACATACAAAACCCCAGCTAAAATGCTGCTTGGAGGCTAATTAAATCCCAGTTCTCTTCCAGAGGTTTAACCAAGCTCACAAGAACAACTAACCAGGAAAAGCAAATGGGCCTTCATCAGCCTCCAGAACCATAAAGAAAGTAAAAATTTTTAACCTGAATGAACATGTTAAGCCTTGCAAATGAATGAATAGCTGTGGGTCTTGAGTGTATCCCTATCTCAGCCAAAAGATATGCTGGATTTTATCTGCAAATGAGAGTCAGACTTTCTTGGAGGAAAAAAAATCAAAGTCCACACATAGCAAAATTTTGTAAGCAATAATTTAAACTCAAGTTCTCTCCTTTTTGATTTAAATCATGATTAAACATGATGCTTTAAATCTTCATGATAAATTAATTTCCCCTCTGAGCAGGACTCTCTTTGTTAAACTGACACATCTAAATTCTCCATGAGAAAGGCTCAGCTGTTAGTCAACACAGGTCCTCTTGATGAAGTGGGGCAGGGTGGAAAGTTTATTCCTGCTTTCCTATCCCCCTTTTTTCCATTTAATTCCACTTTCTTCTATTTGTTCTATTATTATCACAGATTCATAGCTTCTTTGTCATAAGGAGTGCCACCTGCAGTTAAAATCATGGCAAGCAGAATAGAGATTGCCCAGAGCATGTGGTAAAGATGTTTATCAAGCAAATGCAGATGAAGGTCATATTTCCCCTGGTTTTCTTTTAGGATCTTTTAGGATGATGTCCATGTGAAACATCCTCCCCCTCAGCTTTGCTTTCCAGGCTTCTGTTTCATGGTGCTCAGACCAAACAAGACCCAATATTTTTGTCCAGATAGACTTGTGGCAGAAGATTCCCTGTGCAGCCTCATTCCTTCCAGAGTTACCCAGCAGGTCCCTGGTGTAGCAGGAGAGAACACCTGCCCCTCAGCTCATGTCATCACCACTTTGCACACCCTTTGTTTGAGCAGAGGCTATCAGTTCCTTGAGAGCTGGGGAGAAAGCAGACTTGCTTTCTCCAATAGCCACTTCAGCAATCAAGGGTATCCTGACCCTCTCTGGCTGATTTTGAGCATCACTACACCTGGGCACAGAGTCAGCTTACAGCACAACACAATCTGCTTATCTGGGGATCCAGGCCCAGCTGCATGGCAGCAACAAAACCTGTGTCTCCATGGAAGTGGGAATGGCTGCAGAGGCACTCCCATGGCCACACATTCCCTATGTCTCTGGGCATGTTGCCAAACCTACAGGAATTTATCTTAATAAAATATTGCCCTAAGCCTTGAGGGGCCACTGCAGAAGCCCTTCCCCTCCCCAAATCTATTTATTTGAATACAGTGCTCTCCTGAGAACATGTTCATAAACACTGTGAAGTGTGCTTCACTCCTATTAGGTAATTCTTTTGAATGATTTTATATATACCTGTTAGAAACCAAATGAGGAGAGAAATGGCAAATTTTTTACTAACACTTTTTCCTTTAGTAATCTCTAATGGTCCATTTGTTCATTGTGTTTTATCATGCAGCTTCTGGCATCTTCTTTTATTTGTAAAGGGTCTATTATACTGGGATTTTACCGCTTTTAGGTGACAACTAAGAAAAACCACATGAAGAATCCCTGGTAGATAGCAGGCTTCTTCCATCACACACACGGCAGCAGATACACAGTAGTAGGGCAGAAGGATGATTGCCAGTGAGAACTGTGCAGGTGACAATGGCAGACAAGCAACTCCCAGACTCAATGACTGAATTGATTGTGGGAAAGTGAAACCAATGGTTTTGTCACCAACCAGGACACCATGCAGATGTCAGGGAAGACAGGCCAGAACTTGATGATTTAATGGCACATTCTTATCTGCTGCTGTAGGTAGTATTTTAACTGCAAATTAAAGTTTGGAAATGCTGAATAAAGGTCGGTTGCTTTTCAGTTTGATCCTGGGTGGAATACTAATCTGAATATGAGAACATTAATAATGACCTGAGGGTTCTTACTTGTGAAAAGAGAAGTCACACAACATTAAATGCTTGCAAAACACCACTTACCCATTTTCTTAATTTGTGTAAATAAACTGTATTATTATATACAGATTGCTATTAATTTAGTATTCCTAAATAAAACTACTAATGGGCTATTATTAAAATGGTCAATAAACTGCAGATAACTACTGCTCCAGAGTGAACTCAGATGTTTGGAAATATGGCCTCTCACAACAGAATGTGTTACTGTGTTGTATGGATTTAATGTTTTCATTTTCCTACTTTTGTGCTTCA
>VZTT01002716.1:1625-19036 GCA_013400855.1 Buphagus erythrorhynchus
GCTTTCAAAGGCATCTAATTAAGTTAAAAGCTCAGCTCCTGCTTCAGCTTCCTGTGCAATGTAGGAACTGAAGTGTCTGCATCACTTTTAAAGGTAAAACATCAGCCTTAAATAGCTTAGGGAATTCTAAAAGATTTGCCAGATGATGAGATCACCTTCTTTCAAAGTCATAGAAAGAACTCTACTTGTTCAGCCCTCTTGTTCTCCCAGGATCAGCCCCAAAGCAGGTACAGTTCAGGTGATCTGAACTGATTTATTCCTGGCAGGGAAGGAGGAATTTTGAGGTCTTGAAACTACTAACACTACAAATCAAATGACACCATTGGCCCATATAAGATAAAGTCTAGCAATCCTTCTGAGAGAGATTTTAACTCTTTTTCTCCCTCCACCCCTGTGACACCTTGTTTCTGTTACTGAGAAGCCTGAGTAAAGGCACCCTGAGGTCTCAGTATATCCAAGCACAGGCCAGTTCTTGCAGGGATGTGCTGCTAGGCAGACTCCTGGGAGCTTTCTTAGCTTGTTACAGCCTGCAGGTTGTGCCAAAGGAGGCTCTCAGTGCAGGGAGACAGGCTGCTGACCTGCAAGCTGCCTCTGTAGGTGTAGGCAGCTGTGGCAGTGTTGTGCTCCCCTGTGTGCATCCCTGCATCCCTGCTGCTCCAAGCATCCCACTCCAGCACAGCCTGCAGTCATCTCCACTCAGACTGCAACACACACAGCCTGGCCCTTCTGCAGAAACTTCATTTTCCTTCTCATTGCACTGCTCTTAACATAAAATAAAAACAAAATGGGAATCAACAAGGTTCTCTGAGCTAGGAGAAACTTGGTACCTACCAGGGAGATTTTTTAAGCAATCTGCAAAGCTTCAAAAACTGTGTTTGGGAACATGATTGACCATTGGAGACCTGAAGATGCTTTGATCAGTTTTCAAAGCCTTTGGGTAGTTTATGATTCTGGGAAGATTTGACAGTTTGAGCTCCATTTACTGCCAACTCAGAGGCCTAGATGTGGGATTGGATTAATATTGATCCTATCTCAGCAAATACCAGGCATATTTTTTTTTCTTTAAACTGTTATAGATTCATGAAAAAAATCAAAGCAGCTGGAAGTGAAAGACCCTATGGGCCATCTTTTTGAATGTGCCCTCACCTGACTTAATCTGGTTCAAAGCTCAGTGAAGTCAGTGAAAAGAATCCCACAATTTAAGTAGAAAATTGATGTGGCTCTGTTAACAAACAAATGCCTATGAACAAACCCCAGTCTGAACCAATTATGTGCATTAATTGTAAGAGAAGAATAAAAGCTAAAGATATACATACTAAGCCCATTTCTTTTACAGTTCACATATGCAGATCATTTTTCCTTGCATATAAAAACTAACAGAAATGGCAAAGTGTTCATTCACAGAAGGAGGATGCACAAGTTTTTTTACAATGACAGGTGCCAGCAGAAGGAAAATGTATTTCTGAAATGCATTTCAGTAGCTCTTTAAGCAGCCTGACAAGGGCCTTAGGGGTTTCTCTTTTTGCATTTCTCTAAATGTACTGGCTAGTATAGAAAGGCTCACTTTCCAGAACAGTTTCATCATATAATGTAAACAGGACTGTATCACAATTAAAAGAAATATAATTTAATAACTGTGCAAACTAGGCTCTCTTTGCATTTTTATAAAAGATTGTGATCTCTAATTGCTAATATTTACATAACTCTGGAGCATGCATCCCTCTGGTGAGCGAATGCTAGTATGTAGAAACTTTAATAACCCATCATTCAGCAGTGAGATTAGAATAAAGTGCAAATTGTAAACCCTTTTAACTCAATGTCAGGATTCCATTAGTTACTGTTTGAATCCAAACTTACCATTGAATTTCACCAGTTCCAATTTCAACCACTACCAAGCAAATATGTGGATATGTCTGTATTCACAGAAAGGAAAATTCAGAGCAACCCATGGCAGCAGCACACCACCACCTCCAAAACGGCCCCTGCACTGACACACACACATTCAATATCTCCTAAATCTGCAATCCCCCCTGAAGCCACATATTGAAAATGTTCATCCCTTTGGCAGGGATCAATCCCAGGCACTTATAGATACCCTGATGGAAGAGGCAAGAGTTTCTCCGAGCTTCCTATCTGGAAGCAAATCCAGATGTTTGCAGGTTTGTGGAGTATTCAAATATCCCCACTGAGCACAGACCTCAGGCACTGAAATTTCTGTATGTATTGGCTGATCCTGTTCCCACACAGCTGACAAACCCCATATAGCTGCAAACAGACCCCAAGTTTGATATTGATCAATGGTTCCTGTCCTAACTTTGTAATGAATCTCTTAAAATTCCTTTATGAGCTGGACAGCAGGCATTGTAAGGAACTGAGAGGGCTCAGTTTTGGCACCACCAGCAGGTCCTAGAGCCTCCTCCCCCTGTTGCTGCCTTGCAATAACAAGGTTTGTGTTTATGCTCCTCTGCTGTACCTTTAAGTGTTCCCCAAGACAAACATTCAGGTATCCATGCCCACAAGTTCCCCATGCACCCAGAAACCCAAAGCAAGCTTGGCCCTGGTGATTCCACACTGCCCATCTGTCCCAGCACCAAACACCCTTCCCTTCCCTTCCCTTCCCTTCCCTTCCCTTCCCTTCCCTTCCCTGTTCCCAGTGGGGATGGGATTTAAATGTACCTTGCCAAGGCTGGGAGCAGCGAGGGCCCGTGAGAGTGCATGGGAGAGGGAAGCAGAGCTGTCCCACAGCAGCACAGAGCTCCTGGTGACACTGAGGTGCCAGGGCTATAAATAGCCTTGCACTGGGCTCCCAGCTGGGATGAGGAGCTGCTCTAATGTCAGGCACAGGGGCACATTAGGACACAGCCAGCAGGCACCAGTGCTGCTCTCCTTACCCCTGCCCGTGTGCTGCCTGCCCTGCTCCTGCCAGGCACTGTGCTGGGGAGCACCAGGCTCTGCTTTTGGGGTGGTGCAGCTGCAGCTGGTGTTGGTGACCACTTCAGGAATTACGTCCCCCACAGACCTTGCACAAAACCAGGCACATCTCTGGGTGGAGCAGTTCCAGCACAGGAACACCCCCCTACCTCTGAAGCATGGGTACCCAACCACAGCAGATGCTTTGCTTGCTTACCCTATCCAAGTCATTCCCAAAACCAAGGCCACTGTCTCCATACTTGACAAAATTTTCCCAAACTGATCCTCTTGCCCTTCTGTGAGATTGCCAAGAGCTGAAGCTGCACATGAAAGAAGGACTGGTGACCAAATTGAAGTGTTATCTCTATATTTTATGGCTATCTTCTTGTTTGTGCTGGTGTAGATCAGAAACAGACCCACTAAATTGGTCCAGAATAGTGGGGCTGCACTGATGCACGTCTTGCACTCTGAAAATTAAAGAGGAACAGAGAGGGCCATGATACACTATTTTTATTTCCATATGTTTAAGCAAACATGGAAAAAATATTAAAGCAGAATTTAGGGTTACAAAATTGACTAATGTTGAGCCAATACTTTTAGTTGAGAAAGACATTAAGGGGTTTTCAGAATTTTTTTTTTTAAATGGCTTTAATTTATTTATTTACCATGCTAGTTGGTTGATTGATGGTAATAGCTTCTGAGAAATTGAAAATGAAATGTATTTCCTTATCTAGATTTTTAGTCTGATGATTTTATTACAGTTTTTCTAAAAGCCATAGAGGGAGTGTGCAGAAACGTTCAACTGCTAACAGCAGTTTATTTGGTTTAGAGGGAAAATTAAAGTACATTATTTTAAAAGCATATTTCATAGCATTTGTGAACAAAACTAGGAAAAAAAATCCCAGTGATTGAAGTTTATTTTTGTCAGAGAATTCAATAGACCAGATTACTAAGATATATATTGTCTAAACTCCCAGATTGTTCTTATTAAAAGTTCAGATTTATCTTAGAAATAAAAATACTCAATGTGATACCACAGCTCTCACAGAAGCCAAGATAGAACTGTGTGCTGATGAAATGCCACAGCTGTGATAAAAATGAACCATATCCTGTAAATTGCCCTGTTCTCCTCTAACTTGGAGCAATTTATAGCATGGTGTTGGTTAACAGTGGAGCATTTATATAGTTAATTTTATTTATATGAAACCAGTCCACTACCATAATAATAATCACGTTTCCTTTATGGGTGCATTTCTTCTGATAATTTCTATAATTAGCCTGTTTCACAAAAACACTAACACTTTTAAGGCAAATTTCTCTTTATTACTCATGAAATTATGAGTATTTGTCTTGCACTTTGATGAATTAACTGGGACACCCCATCATGCAGTGGGACAACCCCTGGGCAGCTCTCAGTATGTCACAAATGGAGTGTGTGTCCCCCATATTTTTGCTGGAATTAAAAGCTTTTTCGGCTGCAAGCCAAGCCTGTTTTCACCTTCTTCATGTAATTAAGTCATAATCCTTTCATTCTGATATCATTATCTGTTGTCATGGTGATTTTTATTATAAAAATGAATGGCTGAGATGTGGGCGAAGACAAGTTTTTCCTGAACTTTGTTAAGTTAATACCAAAGGGAAGAGTATCTGTGATAGTTCAACAAATGTGTGATCTTTTAGCACAGTGTATTTTAAAACAACGAGAAGAACTAGGCATCAGAGACAGAAAAGGCACATTTAATGCAAATATAACAGTGTTAAGGAAATATGTGTTGAATTTAATGTTTTAGAACAGTGTCTGCATAACACCAGTCATACAGTACATGCTGGTGCTGCATGAGCAAAGATACTCTTTTCTAAATCCCAACTCTTAGTGATTCACTTATTGGAAAAATAGCCCTTTCTTCCGGAGGAAGTCTGACCAGTTTCCATGTATGTGTTTATCACAGTCCAGACTTTGAGAGCAGCTACACAACATCCACACTTCACCCAAAAGCAGGACACCTGTTCTGGTGGGTGGGTGCACACAAAGTGTCCATGGGTGAAGCTTTGCTCTGGTTTGCCTTGGGCAGGACCATGAGTCACAGTCAGTTCTAGCTGAACTTCAGAGCAGACTTACATCAGCTCAGTTGAACTCTAGCAGGCATCAGGATGTGGCTTTTATTTTCTGCCACTGAAACATTGCAACTGAGGTTCTGAGCTGAACTCATCTCCTCTGTCACTCTTGCCATGCTTCCAAGCAGAACCTCATTCTCTGCTGCAAAATACACATTTGTGTCATTAAATGGTGGCACATCATCATGGCTTGGGAGAGGAGACCCTCATGCTTGGTGCCTCCATGCCCATGGGTGACTCCCCGGCATGGCCACTGCTCTTCTCATCTCCCATCTCAGCAGTTCCTTGGGGTTCCTCAGCCTCTTTTCCTGGAGAGTGAGGCAGCCTCTGGTTTGGCAGCTGGTACCTCACTTTTCTTTGCTCCCCACGTGAGTAGTTCTGGCGTGTTCATTCACCCATGTGCATCAGCTGGGTGTGGAGGTGCCCCCAGGCTCAGCCAATTCACCAGCCATGGCACCAGCACTGCTCATGGCACAGCTGCTCCCTGCTCCCAGCACGTCCTGCGTGGGCACCTTTGGCATCTCCTGGCTGGGCACAGAGCCCGGGTGCCTTCAGCCCTCAGGGTAGGTCTGCACCACATTACAATGGCTGCTCCACAAACTATTTGTTGTCAGAGCCAGTAATGATGTTTTGGTTATCATGTCTGTATAAACAGTGCCAATTTGGGTACATAGAGACAAAAAAACCCAGAAATACAGATTTAATTATATTATCTATTCTCTCATGACAGTCCAAATACAACTGATTTGGGGTTTTTTTCATGGGGTTAGTGTTGACTTTTAGAGCAGGCCAAAGGCAACCTGGAGCTTGTCTGTGACCACAGGTCCAGGAGGCAGCACCCTGCAGCCCCTCTGAATTGAAATCTCTTTCTGGCTCTGTCAACTGATTCCCAGGTTGCCTGACAGATAATGTGGCATGCCAGCAACCCGCTGCTTTTCCATTTAAGTAAATGATAAAGTTGTGGTTAAATTAACACTCCAGCAGAGGTAATAAGGACCAACTCAGCAGCTGCCATGATGTATGAAAATTGCAGTTTCACACATTAGGAGCTAGATGTTGCTTAATTTGTAGGTCTTTCTGTCTTTTAAATGAAAGAGCCTCCATCAAGTTCAGGCAATCTTAAAACAAAAGGCAAAAGAAACTCCCCAAAGTCAACCACTCACCAGTGCTTCTAACTGCACCTACAGATCTTCTTATGGGGTTTGCCTCCTGAGCCCCAATAAACAGTCATTACTGAGTTACACTGCACTGCTGGGTGCTTTTAGGGAAAGTATCTGCTGATTTCCAAACAACAGACAGCTTGATTAAGGAGGTAGTGCCAGCCCTTTGGTATAAACACAAACCTCATTTAATTTGCAGTGGTGCCACAATCCAGAGGCTCAATATCCATCAGGGCTTTTTCCTCTGGAAATGAAACTAACAGAGCAAAAGAAGAACTGTGGCTGTGATAGCTGCCAGTTAATCAGACAGCAGGAACAGGCTGATAAGAGAGTCCTTTTCTCCTTTTAGATCAGTAGAGATGGGAATGGAGATGCAAAGAAGCATGTAACTGGGTGGGGTTTTTGGAAAGGTTGGTCTGTACATTAGTTTTAATGCTCCTTAATCTCCCTAAGAAAATTATGGTTGTAACTGTGTTTGAGTCAAAAGATTTCCAAATGGACACCCAAGCTGAAACTCAGTAAAGGAAGTGCATCCTTAGAACAGCATTATTATAGGGTTATTATGGCCACAGAAAACAGGAGTAACTAATGTCCATCAAGGTGTGCTCTGTGAGAAAAAGAAAAATATTAAAACATTCTGAATAAAATTTTAGCTGGCTCAGAAATGTGCAGCCTCTGTATATATGGCTAAAAATATACTTGAAGCTCACACAATCTTTTCCAGGTTTTATTCAGAAAGGCAGAGATTTCATTCCAAAACAAATCCCATCCACATAATTTAGGGATTTGCCCGTTTTTCTTGCTCTTCTGACTTATGCAGTCAGTTCTCAAAAGCTACTGCTACAGGTCTTTGAACACCTTTGGAGGAGATTCTCCTTCCTCTGCTCTTGTCACCAACCCCTCCATGCTCTTTTCCTGATCCTTCATGGATGTCACCTTCTTAGCCTTCACCTCACCTAGAGATACCTTAATGACCCCTGGCATCCCATTAGCAAAGAAATAACAGGAACTTGCTCTGTCTAGTCATATTTGGCTGCAAGTGTTGAAACAAACTCTCACAGGAAAATGCAAGATGAAAAGCTGCAATGAATTTGGGTACAATAAACGCTCAGGCTATAACAGAAACACGGTGTCTGAGAGTGATTCCCAGTTCCCAGAAGTGAATACATAGGTTGGTTTCCAGCTCCCTGCTGCAGTCAGAGCTGGCAGGTGCCTCCTCTCCATTGCTCTTCCTTCCCAAGGAAGGGAAATCTGAGCTGCCAGGTGGGATGAAAGCTGCAGCCTGCCCTGAGCCGAGCTACTGGAGACAGGACTGAGGGAAAAGCCCCAGGTGCCTCCATTCTGCTCTTCAGATGTGGTCTTGCCAAACTTGGGTGGTTTACTGTTCAGAACACCAAAGAAGATTACAATTCTGTCTGCTCTGACTCTGTCACTCAGTGCAAGCCCCTGCCACTCTTTGGTCTTTGTCTCTCATTGCTGAACCTGAATAATGATGATTTCCTAGCAGTCTGAGAGATTCATTAGCATTTACTAAGCTGCAGGGCCCACTTGTGCAAATAAATGTTTGTGTATTCCAATAAATTCTGCATTTGCTGCAACCTGGGACACAATGGAACCACAAAAAAAAAAAAAATTAAAAATTAGAAAAAAAGCATTGTTCTTCTGACAAACAGAGACAATAACTCTGAGAGACACAGAGTACTCCCATCATGGGCATGAGGCATTTGTCCCTAAAATGGTATGAAGATGATTGATGTTGGTTCATACATGTCCAGTCCTGAGTGCTGAGTTGGAGGAGGTTCCTCTCTCCCATGCCCATGCTGTCCCAAAAGTGACTGGGATTTGTAATGTAGTGCTGAAGCTCCAAGCCACATGATGAAACACTGTACCAGAGACACACAGAGAGCCTGAACTGTCTGTCCAGCCCTGGGTGTCAAGGTGACTGGGAGGCAGATGGTCACAGCAGGAGCATGAAGGAAGGAGCAGCAGGAGGGCTTTACCCTCACAGCCCTCAGTGAATGGTGACATCCTGACAGGCTGGGCACCAAATATCCTCCTTCACCCCCTGATCTGAGTCACTGGGCTGCAGCTTTGTGAGTTCACCTCTGAGGGCTCTCATGAATTAGGAGGTAAAAACTTGGAAAGATCTGCAATATCACCACCCTTTTAATTGCCCACCTACAGTTGCCATAAACATGCAGCTGATTTTGCTCAAACCTTGCAGCTGACCATAGTGGTTTATCCTAGAGCAGCATAGAAAATAAACAGGAATTAGGATCCTTCAAAAAAAAGTGAAATTTCTTCTATTTCTGTTCAAGGGGAAAAAAAAAAAAAAAAAGATGAAGAAATGTAGCATCTTCCAATCTACATCCCATGTGGCAATCCTCCAAACCTCTTTCCATATGTTCCTAAGTGTTGAAAGCCCAAATGTTCCCTATCTTGCTGCCAAATTCTCTGCATCAATCCAAATGGCTCTTACAATACAGTTGAATATTGTCTAGTGAAAAAAAATCCCCATAGATAGATTGATAATTAAAAATATATTTGATCATCAGATAGATATGAATGGCCAAGGGGTGCTGTGCTGAATGAATCATTCATGCTCACATATTTCAAAGCAGAAGGATATCTTTCTGATCTTAATGGAGTTGCCCCAGAAATCCTTAATTGTTACAGAACATATTGCTGAAGAGATTTGAAACTGGGCACAGAGGAGGAGGCAGCTGAGCCACAGCAGAGATCTGCACTGCTGAGTGCAGCCTGGGGAGCGTGGCTGGCTGGCTGCAGAGGGAGGCTCTGGGCTCCAGCAGGCAGCAATGCATTGGTCCCAGCCCTGTCTCCTTTCAGGCTCAGCCCCACAAAACTCAAGGCTAGGAATTTACCCTTGTTTTAAACCAAAGCAGAGCTGCTGCTGTAATCCCATCCCTGCAAGGGCTAGGCAGAGGTCTTGGGATGGGACTGAGGCTACATGTGTTGGTCAGTGCTTCTTGTACACATTTCAAAGCATGGCAGGGAAAGAGAGATTCTCCAGCTTAGGAGCTGAATGTTGCACCTCCCATCTGCTGTCCTCTTCCTCAAACCTCCCAAGGTCTAGGAATGGTGGAGCTTCATGTAGACAATTCCATCCAGGAGCTGTCCTTCCTCTTGTGCCTGAAAGTGCACAAGAGTAGCATCTCCAAACCTTAGTTTCCATTTTAAAACTTACTGTAGCTCCAGAGAAGACTCAGTAATGTACCCAAAAAAGTCAGCAAGTGAAAATAAACATGTGCTGGTGTCAGAGCATAGTGCTATGGGCTGGAAGGTCCCCATCTGCAGGAGCTCAGGAATGCCCTCCAGTGGGTCTGCAGCAGGAATATGAGCTGATGTTATGAGTCCACAGCAGGCGCAGATGCCACTGACTCCACAGCACAAACACAACCACAGATACCTTTGCTACATGAGAGTCACAACTGTAGCCAAGATACAATGGATAACTTGTGTTGGAGCAAACAGGATGAGGTTTGGGGGGTGAACTCTCAGATACTGTAACTTTTGATGTTATTAACAGTACATGCTACTAATTTACAATAAGATCAGGTGACAGGTGTCGATGGCCTTGGGGACTGAAGACACATCTCTAAAGCATATGAGGCTCTGGTAACCATCCCTTCGTGTCCTGTGCTTGTCCAAGAAGAATTGCCATCTTATATAGGAGATACTTTGGGATGCTTTGTCCTGTTTTTCACTTCAATGCTTCTCATTTGACTTCTCCTTTCCATGTAACCCTGGGTCAATTACCACATGCATTAATTCAGCCTAGGAGAAAAACCAGTGAGTGCATTTTCCTGCGCTAGAAGGTATGAAGTAATTGTAGCAGACACTGTAAAAATTAAATAACTGAGAGGGAACAATTATGAACCAGATGCAAACAGTAATGAGTCTGGTGCTTAGTACAGAATAGGTCACATGTGATTTCATGGTATTAGGGCACAACACAGAGCACAACTGGGCCTCAGTTCTGTTGGTCAGCTGGTGCTACCACAGCAAGAGAGCCCTCCCAGGAGCTAGCAATGGATTTGGGATAATGTTTCTGCAAGACATTAAGACCCTGCCTAACACCTGTACCAGGATGGCAGAGTGTCTGCTACAGTTCTTTTGTTGTTCCATAGCACATTTATTTTTTTCTGCAATGTGTATTTCACACTAGGGATATTTTTTATTTTCTCTGGTACTATTCCTGCTTTGCATCAGTGTGAGCAAGAGCAGGATCAGGCCTCCAGTTAAATAACTAATGCAGCTGTTTTGCTGAAGCAGCTTCCTGGCTGGGAAATGAATCTAGTCAGCTGTGGATCACAAACCCCAGTAATAGAGATTTCAAAGATTTCATACATTAATTTTTTTTTCTTAATATTTGAAGAGTTGCTTTTCTTACAAAATCTGTTAGGCAGATGTTAGGAAGTAATTATTGTACATGAATCAGAAAGAGAATGCACTTCTTACATTGAACATGAGTGGACTGAGTAAAGAAATTGATGATAGATGAAAAAAAGCTAAAATATATCTGAGTGAAATACACCAGAATTTGCCTCAGGAATATAAGGAAGAAGGAGCACAAGGCAAGCTCCTCTCATGAGCCATGTGTTCATTGTCTTTCCAAAGCAAGCAGCCCACTGATTTTTTTTATCAACAGCAGAACCATTAAGAGAAATTGGCCCTGGCTGGGCAGGGAGAGTCCCCATCAACACCTAACATCTAACTGCTTTCCAGGCAATTGCATCAGTGTCCAGTGTGGTGGACAGAACTCAAACATCACAAAACTAAAATACTCTCAAATATCCTAAAGAATCCTTAGATCATGGAGCATATAGATAGGACTGATCATATCAGTTAAACTCTTGTCTCCATGTACAGATTTATTGTGAGTTTAATGTATAAATACAAACAATCTTCAAATGATGGTGTCAGGAGTAATAACACCAGAACAATGGGATAGAAAGCAAAACTGGAGGGAAAACGTTGCCCTGAAGAATGCAATTGTCCAGGCTGTGGTTTTGTCCAGGCCACAATATTCCATATATTTACAAACCTGGGCAATCTTCAGTGGCTGAAAAAGTTGCTGCTTTCACTGTAACAGTGCTCTGCCAGATAGATTTTGAGATGAGATGGGAGTTAGTAATGGTATAATTGGGTAAACAAAATCAGAATCCATTAAGAATGGATTCTGCCCTCAGCTTGCCTCCAGCATTGAGCCCTACTTTTCTCTGCTCTGGTTTCTCCTATGTAAAATACAAAAATCATTCTTCCTTTCTGAAGTACCCTAAAATCCCAGGTTCAAAATGCTACATTAGAGTTAAATAAAATATCTCCACAACTGATAATAGAAATACTGTGTGTCTTTTCCCATCACTAGCAGTTAATGCCCTTCAGAGATGGGGTTTCTGTAATTACCTTTATGTCGCAGTGTGGCTGGAGCAACTGAGGCTGTAATCAAGGAAATTACTCACCTGTACTGTGAAAGCTGCCTTAAGATGCTTTTTAGGGACATAAAACAGACCTTCAGATTGTGTTTATTGTCACACATAATTTCATTCAAAACACAAATTTCACATCAATAACTACAGCCTTCTAAATTCCATCCCAGAGTCTATAACCTATAAACACCATAAACAGAAATGTTACAAAGGAAGCCTTTAAAATTACAAACCAGGCAGAATGTTTAATACTTGAAGTCTAATTCACAATATAAAACGTAATTTTGAGAAATGCTATGAAAGCATCGGGGTTGGGTGCATTTTAGAACAGCATTTGTCACAAAAAAGAGCTTGAACATTTGGGTTGCCAAGGCAGAAACAAGCACCACAGACTCATTTTACCCTTATGGGGATTCATCAAGGTTGTGCAGTGCAGCTGTTGTCTTAGTAAAAGAAAGTATCGGCCCCTGGCTGAAGGAAACAGAAACATAATTATGTTATGATGAGCTGAAAAACGTGCAAAGAAAAATTGGAATGCAGAGCGTGATAAATGATGCTTTGTCAATTGCAAAGCAGCAAGAAAAGCATGTGGCACAATAACAGCCCTTCTCCAGTCAATGCTTCCAGTTCAGCTACCAAAATAAAGCACCACTCTAACCATGGCAGGGTAGTGCTGGCTTTTGGCTGGAGCATTTAGCCCTGGTGCAATAATGCTGGGTTTGTAGAGTGGATTATGCAGTCAACCTCAGGAATAAAAATGGGGAAAAAAATGGTCAGGTACTCCTCAAAATTGAGCCCATAATTTCTGCTAATAATAATAATTCCTGCATAATTCCTCTGATTTTTATGCATATTAAAATTCAAAGGTTTGGACCTTTACCTTCAGGTTCCTTTTGATTATGTTTTCTGCCCCCAAAACCCTTTTTCTGCCAAGATGAACAGCATTTTATGAACATTACTATGGCCATATGCAAGGAAATGCCATTCTGTAAAAAAAATTCTTGAAGCTGTCTGTGCTCACATTGACAAGGGCAGGATTTCCCTTCAGGTAAACCACTGAAGTTCATTCTAGTGGTGTGAATAAATCCAGAGGGAAATTGGACTAATTATATACCAGCACAGGAAACTTTTATTTAGAAACTGCAAAGATAAAAAGGGACAAATGTCTAAAGAAAACCTCTAGATAAAGGGCAGAATGAATAAAAACAACCCAAACCAAGCCAGCTGAGGGTTTTTTGGTAGCTGCCCTTGTCCAGCAGAGCTGAGGCTGTGCCCTCTAGTGCCAGCCACCCGCAGAACTGAGCTGAGACACCACTGCTGAGCCTGTGCACTCCCAGGCCTCTGTAAAAACCTCTTCATTCCCAAGGCAGAGCTATTCTCATGCAAAAAGGCTGCTAGAATAACTCCATCAACCGCCCTCTCATGGAAAAAAGCTCTAGGGCAGAATTTCCACTCTCATTTTGAATTTCCTGCCTTTGGAAGATGCCTTCCTTTTCATACTAAGAATATCGCAGAATCTGGTATTAATAACTTCGTGGGGTTTTTAATAAAAAAAAAAACCCAAACGAAAAAACAAATGAATCACCCAACAAAATATGTATTGCTTCTGTAATTAAAAACAACCAATTCTCAAATTAGCATCTATGAAGGATAGGTAATCTTCTATACACCAGTTCAAAAGGCTGAAACTGATATTCAATTCCTGTATTTTTAAGTGTGTATTTTTTGCCCTGCTAAGTAAGGAGCACAGGTAAGATACTAATCACTCCACTCACACAGCTACTGTTTGTAAGTCACAGATTTGTGACTTTTCATGACAGCATGATTAGCCAGTTTTTATTACCTACAAAAAAATTAGGACTATTTTTACCACTGATTATTTTTATTTACATGGTAAAATTACTTTATTATTTGACTGTAGTTTACATCTAGGGGTATTAAACCACTTGTACCTTAATCTAATGATTTTATTCCTACTGACTGGGGAAGGTGAGGTTACTGAGAGACAACAAATCAGTGGAAGCCTGCAAACAATTAAGAAGATATTCATGTATTCCCTGAGCTTACCCTTCAAACTTTCTCCATTTCACACTAATTTGTGAGTAGGTCCATGGGGCTGTAGAATTTTGCAGAACCATCTTGAGCTACTTATAATTCCTCCTGATATTGTTAAGATTAACCTGATCAATGCAATATTTTCCTCTAGTATTTTCTTCCTCAATCTGGTTTGCTTGACATCAAGCTCCTTTTTTGGTTGCAAGACATTAAGACAGATATTATACAGGAAAATGAGAAGAGTTCAACCCAGCCCCTACTGCTGCTTCATCCTCATACATGTCTTTTTCAGGAATACCAACAGGAAAGCAAAGGCAGATTACAGAAATAAGTAAAGGTGAATGACTGGACTCTGTCTAGGGATTAATAATTAAAAAAAAAAAAAAGAAGAAAAAAAAAGAAACCCAAAACAAAGAAAGCAGCAAATCCAAATTCATTACTCTAAACTGACAGCTTTAGCAACATTGGCTTCTTTGCTTTTCACTTGATTTCAATTCTTCCTCTTCATGCTTCATTTCTCATCATTTCCCACATGTTCTCATGCTTGTGCTGTCTGTTGCTCTCTCCAGCTGCTCCCTACTATAACTTCCAGCATTTTTCTGGTTTTGCAGCAGATTCTTCCATAACCACATACTCCTAATATATTTTATTATTCTGTCCTCCTCCTATGACTTTTTTTTCCTCATTCCTCCATCAGCAAAAGTTCACTTTGTGGTCCTGGCGAGCAGGATCCCAAGTGGTTTAGCACACACAGCCTATCAAATCTACTTCTCAAACAAAACTACTGCTTTAAAGTTTAGCAACATGGTGTTGTCAACAAGAGCAGAAGGGTCTCATACAGTCTATTTACCTTTGCATGTCAACAGGATGGGATCCATTAAAAATTCATTTTGGGACAAAAGCCTAACTGCAAAGAAAGTCCTTGTTCCTTGTTTCCTTACCCTACTATCAGAGCTACACACCAGCCTGCTGTGCTCTCTCCCATCATCCTCTCCTCTCCTCTCCTCTCCTTTCCTCTCCTCTCCTCTCCTCTCCTCTCCTCTCCTCTCCTCTCTGTGATAACAAGTTTCATTACATGTATTTACTCTGTCATTCCAGCAATTGATCCTTTTCCTAAAATTTGACTCATCTGTAAGTGTACCCCTTTTCTCTATATTCCTGTGCATACCTTGGGAGTCAATGGAAACACATTAAGCAGGGCTCAGTCCAAAAACCAAACATCCTTTCCTACAAGAATTGAGTAATTGCTGAGTTGGTGTAAAGATTTACCAAGTGTGAATCTATTTCTTATTAGAAGTTGATTTAGCTTAAACTCTATTTCTGAAATGTATTTCACTCTACCAAGACAAGAGAAGATGTTACAGACTCATAAATACTGCATGCTCAGGCATCTCTTTGATGTCTCCCAGGGAGCCAGTATGCAGTAATTGTTCTGCTGAAGCCTGGTGTATAGTCTGGGTATCAGGTACATGAATTCCCTAGACCCAATCCAGTTTTCTCCAGTGTCTTTTCATTCACAGCTTAAACTCTGCAAAATAATAAGGCAACAAGTCAGCAGTTGCTCTTCATTCATTTTTATGTTGTTAACATTGAGATGGGGAACTGTGTATTATCCATGGGAAGAAATGTCTTCAGATTCCTAGGGTCTTAGGGAAGCTGGTGAGAAGGGAAGGAGCTCTTGGTTGATTCTTCATTCCAGTGCTGTGGTGAGGATCTGGGCCTGCAGAGAGGGCAGGCTGCACCACAGTTATGCTGTCTCCAATTTTAGCTACACTGAGGTTAACAGGGTATCAAGGGAATCATATATCTGCACTGACCAGGGCAGGCTCTCAAAGCCAGGATCTCACCCTTGTGTCCCAGCAAAGGTCGTTTTCCTTGAGATGCTATTTTTATCCAGAAGTTTAAAAGGAGTTTTTTCCTAAACTGCCTCCACCCCTCTGTGGCCCTGGGAACTCTGATATTCCCAGCACCACAGCAGGAGAGGAGTGTGCTCCTGGCATCAGATTTCATGGATGGCTGTAGGGAAGCAGTGATGTGTTCCTGGCAGATAAACCCTGAGCGGGGGAAGAGGCTTCTTTCCTTCTTTCTTTTCTTCTTAATCCAGTTATTATCTGATCTGTATCATTTAAATAATTATATATGTCCTTGCTTCTACCAACTCTGGAGCTGGCTTGTGATAGCTCTTTAATTCCACCCATTCATGCTTAGATAGTAACTGGCCTAACAAATGGTACAGCTCCAGGTACAGCTCCCAGGGCTCTGCTTAAGAGCCATCTGACCTAAATCTCACTCATTATAAACAACCATAAATGTTGGTTTTCTTTATTTTTCCCAAACAACAGCAGTTACAGGAATATGTAATTTTGCTTTTGCCATTTATAACTAACACTCCCCATAGGCATTTAATATAAATGACACTAAAAGATGAATAAAATAAAATCTGGTTTTGATTTCCTTTTTATTTTTATATGTCTCGTCTCTGAGGTTTTGCATTTATTGTTATTAGTGTTAGCATGTATTTCTTTCCTTTCCTCAGTCTTTGTTCACAGATTTGCACTTGATGAACATGCTGCCTCTCTTTAAAAATAAGGTTAATAGCTGCCACTTCTTAGAAAGGCTTGAGACATCTAAGCATATGTAGGCATGTAGAAATGAAAAGAGCTGATGAAATGTAAAAGGCATGAATCTGTGCTCAATAAATCCTAAGCACTTAGCAGTATTAAATGACAAAACTCTGTATTGGGATGCCTTAAAGCTGGGGAGCTATTTTGGCTTCAGGGAACCTTGCTGTGACAATTTTTATAAGCAAGTATCATGTACCACCAAATAAATCTCACATTACAGAGTAGAAGCACATGTATTGCACATAACCTATAGTGATACAATGATTTATGTGAGTATAAATCATACGCTGTGTTTATAAATGGCCTTTACCCTGAATGAGGCTGCAAAGCTTGGGCACTTCTCTGAAGTGGTATCTGAGCCGGTGTGGCTTCAAAGCCAGAAGAGATGCACATGAAACACGAACAGGCGAAGTTTGGTGTTGGGATGCCAAGGAGCTGTCCGGACCGGGATGCCCGGGAGGCAGCACGGCTCTACGATGTCCTCTGTCTGAAATTCTCTCCGAAATTCTGAGCGAGCCGCCGCCCCCGGGGTGTCTCCGCTGTCCCGCAGCCCGGGCGCTCCTATGGCCGGTGCCGGGGGCTGCGGGAGCGCTGCGGGAGCGCTGCGGGAGCAGCCACAGGAGCCCAGCGGGGCGGGCACCGGCGGAGGGGGCGGCCGTGCCTGCGCCCTCGCCAGGCGGCCCGGGGCCACCGCGGGGCTCCCCCGCTGCCCGCCGGGCCCAGCCCAGCCGAGGGGGCGGCAGCACCGCCCGCCCCTCCATCCATCTTTTCATCCACCCGTGCGTGCATGCATCCTCCATCCACCCAGCCGCCCACCCTCCGCCCTTCCGCCGCCGTCTCCCTGCTCTCCTGGAGCAGCCCGTGCGCACCGTGCGGTGGAGCCACCGCGCTTCGGCTCCGCGCCCGGCCGCGGCAGGAGGATGCGTGTGCGGGGCTGGCGACCTGGCATCGCGTCGGTGCTTGGATCCTCCCTCCTCCTTCTCCTCCTCCTCTTCCTCCTCCTCCTCCCCTCTCTCCCGCTCCCCGCCTGGCAGCGCGGGGCTGGGGGAGTTGCGCTCACACGAGAGATGGCTTCGCAGCGGGGATCGCTTTGAGAA
>VZTT01002716.1:19103-116400 GCA_013400855.1 Buphagus erythrorhynchus
ACGATGTCCTCTGTCTGAAATTCTCTCCGAAATTCTGACGGAGCCGCCGCCCCCGGGGTGTCTCCGCTGTCCCGCAGCCCGGGCGCTCCTATGGCCGGGTGCCGGTGCCGGGGGCTGCGGGAGCGCTGCGGGAGCAGCCACAGGAGCCCAGCGGGGCGGGCACCGGGGGAGGGGGCGGCCGTGCCTGCGCCCTCGCCAGGCGGCCCGGGGCCACCGCGGGGCTCCCCCGCTGCCCGCCGGGCCCAGCCCAGCCGAGGGGGCGGCAGCACCGCCCGCCCCTCCATCCATCTTTTCATCCACCCGTGCGTGCATGCATCCTCCATCCACCCAGCCGCCCACCCTCCGCCCTTCCGCCGCCGTCTCCCTGCTCTCCTGGAGCAGCCCGTGCGCACCGTGCGGTGGAGCCACCGCGCTTCGGCTCCGCGCCCGGCCGCGGCAGGAGGATGCGTGTGCGGGGCTGGCGACCTGGCATCGCGTCGGTGCTTGGATCCTCCCTCCTCCTTCTCCTCCTCCTCTTCCTCCTCCTCCTCCCCTCTCTCCCGCTCCCCGCCTGGCAGCGCGGGGCTGGGGAAGTTGCGCTCACACGAGAGATGGCTTCGCAGCGGGGATCGCTTTGAGAAAAGATCTCCCCCTCCCTCGCCTCCCCCCGTCGCCGCGGCCTCCGAACTGTAAGTGGCAGGAAGGAAGTAAAGTTGCAAACAACCTGCCGCGGCAGGAACTTTGTGAGCGGCTCCAGCTGCATGTGCTCAAGGTGCCTTTGATGTACGTGCAGCAGCTTCTGGAAAGTGGACTGCAGCTTTCCCACCCGCCAGCCCTCCCTCTCCCCAGCCCTTCCCAGCCTCCCCTCCCACCACCGCCACTTCAGCCCGCACACGCAATTTGTTTGAGAAGAAAAAAAAAAAAAAGTGATGAACGAGAAGTGGTGAATTACCCGAGCGACTTTCCTCAAAGAGCGAGCGAGCCGGGGAGAGGAGCCGGGGCGAGCCCCGCGCAGCGCCGGGAGGGACGCGCCGGGAGCCGCGGGGCTGCCGGGCTGCGAGCGCGGCTCCGCAGCGACATGCTCAAAGCCTCATCTGCTTGCGTTTGACTTGCGATGCCGGCTCCTCACTAGAATGCAAACCCTTGCACAGGATGAAAACAGGTTTGTGGCACAATTCTCCTGGAAACGTTTCGCTCCCCGCCGCCGCCACCTTCCTGTCTGAGATGTCGGAGAAGATCTTAATGATGACACGGTGGCAGATACTTCTGCTGTGTACCCTCCACTGTTCTTTGGAGATGTTCCGCCAGAGATAAATCTTTTATGCAGCTGTCTTTTCATATCTGTAGCTATTGCTGCATAATTTGCTCTTGATTGCGGTTAAAATATTCTCTTTAGGATCCGTTTCACATAATGATTCAAAATAAACTCAGATGGGAGAAGTGTGGAATAGAAAGCTGTAAATGAAGTACTAATGGTGGATTGATCTTTCCTTCTTCTTGCTCTCTCCTTCTCCCCCAATGCTCTACCTCTACATGTGAGTCTTTTCTGAAGAACAAAAATTGCTACATTTCCTGTTTAAAGCAGTGATCTTGGGGGCTCTCTGGCTGGGGTTTTGGAAGCAGCCTCCCATCAGTGGTGCTTGCCTTACTGATTGACTTTCTTAAGCATCTGTGGCTTCCAAGCCCATCAGTTTTTATCTTGTCTCCACCTGTTTTAAAGTATGTCTTGTTTCTTCTAATACCTTGCAGGTCATTCTTCCAGAATGCCAGAGGAAAGTTTGCCAAAGCGGAGTCCTCAAAACATCCCGTACAAAGATCTGCCCCATATCATCAATGCTGATGGGCAGTATCTCTTCTGCAGGTATTGGAAGCCAGCAGCACCTCCCAGGTGAGCACTTTCAAGCAAATGTCCTTTCTACTATCACTAAATATGACTCTGTTAATGCAATTACTCTTTACAGCTTGACTGGCATTACAGGGCTGCATACATGGAGCTTTATAGAGCCCCTAAGAGAGCTTTCTGTCAACTGAGAAAGTCCCTACTGTAAAGATTGCATTCTCCAAACCTTAACTTGCTCAAGTCAACCTTGCAGATATAAAACATGGAGTTACTGTCGTTCCATGTACAGGTGGCTTGGCTGGCAGTTCAATATTTACCAAGTGGCTCTGGCAGGTGGCTGATGCCTATCAGCAGTAAACAACTATCCCCAAACTAATAGCACAGGCAGTCAGGGAGGACAGGGATATAGGCTTTGGAATGGTCACTCTTTCTGATTTTCTCAGTGTTAACAAAGTTAACATCAGCATCTGAGTTCAGTTTCAATAGTAATAGTAGGGCAACAGGCAGAATGTTTGACTGCGTTGCTTTTTGACTGGTTTTAAATTATTTATACTTAGTAAATGATTCAGGGAGCTCTCTCACCGGCTGGCAATTGCAATTTCAAAACTGACCTGTGTAATAAATACAGATAAAGAATCAGAGAATTTTTTTCTAATATTTTTGTCATCATTTAAACAATCTCTCTAACAGCTTTCTGTGGTAATTATGATCTGCTGTGGCTCCCATAATTATGATCTTTTTTCTTTTATGCTGGCTTGGCATGCATTTGTGTTGCCACTAGTTATGTAGGTATCCACTTCATAAAAATCTGGATATTGTTTAATTGTTTTCCTTTTCTGCAAGCCAACAGGAAGAGCTGTGCTGATTTTATATAGCTAGAAAACAGTCACAGGAAAAAGTTGTTTGATCTGTTGTAGGGAGTTACACTTTATCCTGACAACCCAACAGGTTAGACACCATCCTCTGCCCAAACCAGCCTGCAACTGCTCCGAGAGGGACATGGGTCCAAGTTAGCTGGCCTTGGGGTTTATGCCTCCAAAACTAAGGGACAATGGGAATAGCATAGGGCTGGGTTAGCACTCAGGTAATAGAGAGGGTGGGCAAGCACCAAAATATACTGTCCCCAGCAGGGAGGACAGTGCAGCCACCCCACCATAGCTCCATTGTGCAGGTCAGGCTGTAGGACTGAGTTCTGGTTCAAGATCTCCTGGTCTACAGAGCATTTTATAGTTGCTTGTACTCACTGCCTTTCAGAAACAAGGAAAAATAACGCTATGAAATCAAAGTTTTACAGTGAAACCAGGCTGTTTTGTATTATAATGGTAATTAATCATTAACTACCCATAACATTCATCACCCAGTTGTGGAACTGTTTTTTTACCACATTTAATTTCTTACCAAATTAGTAGTGGGTGGATGACTCCTTGTTCCAGAAACAATAACAAGCTGAGAGTGAAAACTTGGTGTCTAAGTCCTCTGGGCAGTTAATTTTTTTTAGTGGTCTGTGCCCCAAGCAGACCCTAATTAAGAGTGAACTTGTCCTAGTTTTGTGACAAGGAAAGTGGATGAGATCAGTGTTGCTCACTTACAAGGAGCTCCTGAGTGTGTTTGCCTGTTTGTGTGTAAGGAGGGGGCATATTGTTTATTATTAGATCTTCATGAATTGTTACATATGAGAGAGATGGTGACTGAGTAACAAGTCAGTGCCTGGATCCTGTGATCAAAAATGCTCTTGAAGTGCTTCAATAGGCAAACAAAAAATAAATTATTTTGCCCCCTTTCACTTTACATAAGAAGCTCTGCTTTTTCTTCTTCCTATGTAGAAGCTCAGCAACTTTCATCTAATTTTAAACGTTCAGCAAAACTGATCTCTCTCTATATATGTATAGGGAGAGAAAGAGAGACACCTCAGGGGACTTTTACAGGCCTGTTACAATTTATTTCAAATACTGAAAGCAATTCTTTCAGTCTTCTAACTCAATTGTTGATTCAGGTTCAAATCTTAACGCTAATGAATGATGCTATAACCGTCAAAAGGTGAGATCTTTCATTGATCCATTATGTGCCTAATCCCAGCTAGAGCTATAGAAATACCTCTTCACTGCAGATGCCCAAAGATTATCATTGACTTGTCTTCTATTAGAATAGAACTTATTGCCCTTGATCCCTCCCCCAGGGAGGGGGAAAACCCAGGATGTCTGCCAAAGGAAATATTAAAAGTAGCCTTAGCCTGGGCTTGAAGAGCAGACAATGGCCAGGCAGTCTCTGAAAGTGGTGATGACTGACGGACATCACCCCTTGGAGCTGGTGCTTCTTTTTTATCTCCTTAAACAGACTCATAAATGTGGATAAAAGTGTGTGGCAGATTAATATGCTATCGCATATTTTAAAAATGTAAAACCACCAAAACCTATTTTTTCAGAAAGATGGAGAAATTTTGTGAGGCTTTATTGCTTCATGCTCACAAATACCCAGGCTCTGATCCTGTGTGGTGTTGATCTGACTGATCAGCCCATACTGGTGCACATATGGAAGCTTTGTTATAAGTGCCACTGAGGCCAAGGTTGTCCTGCCAGTGAAAGGCACCTATTGTGAGTTCCTCAGCAGGGTCTGCTTTGTTTCAGAAGGGGATTTAGGTGATTACTTCACAGGAAGCTGACACACAAAGGCACTCAGATGTCATAATGATTAGATGGGGTAGATGGAGTAAGGAGTAATGGGACTAAGGAAGAAGAAAGACAGTGTTTTCCACTTGTTTTTCACGTGGGAAGTTACTCCCAACAGCAGAGCTGGGGCCTGGGTGTCGTCTTCTCTTGCTGCCTGCTGGCAGCAGTGCAGGTGCAGCTTCTCTGGCCAGCAGCCCTGCAAGCTGCCCAACTTGTTGAGCCAGTTCCATCTTAAAGTGTAATTAAGTGGTCTTGCTGAATGCAGCAGGGAAGAAAAGGCAGTATGTTCTGGTGTCGTTTTCCTGTCTTGTGCCAACAGCAGAGTTTGTGGACCATGAACACGGGTAACTCTTTGGCACCAAGTGCTCACTGCTGAATGTGACGCTTAAGATCCGGGCAAGGCATGGCATTTTCAGGACTGTGTAATGTTGTTTGGAGGAATTAAATCATTTGAACCAAACAGGACTGATCTCATGCCTATAGCAAGTCCCAGTAGCCAAAGAAACCCTACTTAATTGGAAAGCAGTCATTGTGTAAACATAAACAACAGCTCCATGCAAGGCTTAAACCTCTGCCACCACCCTGAGCACTCCAAGACAAAATATGAGGTAACAGGAGGTGAGGAATTAAGAAACCATGTTCTATTCCCAGCTCTCAGACAAAGCTGCTAAGAATAGAGGCTGATGAGGAAGGGGAAGGAAAGTTGGGAGGAGAAGTCCAGACATTTCCTTTGAGGCCCTCAAAGGGCTTGGGGAACTTCAGAGGTGACCTTCTTCCTCTGTGGTCTATATCTCCATAGCCTTTTCTGGATGCTTCCTCCATTCTTGTCACTGCCTAGATAAGCACAAGTAGTTTTTTCCTGGGGCACTTTTAGCCCCTCTTCTTGACCTCAAGTAAACCCTGAGAGGTTTATTAACTCACAGTAATTTTTTCAAAGGTGCTCATAGCTGCAGCTGCCACTGACTTCAGACAGAGTGATGCCCCAGTCTCTCCTGGTGGATCAGTCACTTTAGGCTGGACACTCAAGACACTTGAAGCTAGAGGATGCACTTGAAAATGTGATTTCCAGACATCCATGAATCTGAGCTTCTTCAATCACCAAAGAGAAACCATTACCTGGCTGGTTAGCATGGTGCTTGAGTGTCTCTCACAGAGTGGTCTCTAGGTGGACTTAGAGGGTTGCCAGAATCCACTGTGGTTCTCTGCCTATGGGTCACTGAGGCATTCCTGGGCCATTGTTAACATACACTGGAATGGATTGGCTCAACTTTAGACATCATGACCACAGTTTAAGTAAACAGAGTTGCAATTGTCTGAGTAAACAGTGCCTTTGTAAGAATTCTTTCAGTTCTACACCTGAGACCTGTTTAAAAATACAAAATTAAACAAACAAAAAGCACCCACTTCTCTATTTACTTTTTATATTTCTTTTACTCTTTGAAGAACACCTGCCATTCTTTCTGACTTACTAGTAATGAAAGGCCAAGCCAATAAGGAGAAAACAGATTTCTCTGTTCCCCAAAGACTTTGCAGATGTGCCTGTGGTGCAGAAATACAAACTGCTTTTATGTTTGAACTGGCCCTTACATTGTAAATATTGCTTGATGGTTTTGGCATCTCATTACCAGCACTTCCATGACATTTCCAGAAAAACAGCGCAGATCCAAGCATGAGCAAATGACAAAATTGAATTTGACTTTCAGACCTTTCCAGAGTGAATGAATAAATAAATAAATAAGCCAAGGTGAAGTCAAAGCAAAATAAATCAAGTTGCTGATTATAATGTCTTTAATTATAGTGTATTGTGTTAGTCTAGAAATACTTAAAGCAGTTTCTAATTCAGTGTCATTCTTGAAGAACAGTTTCTTTGTACTAATGAGGTCAACTTGAAATTAAAGCCAAATCTGTAGGATGCAAAGTGACTTATGTCAGCACAGTTTGCCATAGGATGAATTCAGCTCCCTCTGTTTTTCTGATCCCATTGCACACACTGCAAAGGGAAATGACAATTGTCAAATCAACATTCCAGGCTTTGCTTGCTGCATTGCTATTGCCTGAGTTTCTAAAGCATCCCTTCTTTTCATCAGCTGTGTATGTGTTCCTTTAATGCCTCTGTTATCTTTGCTCCATGTGACTGTATTATTCATTGTGAATGGGGGCATCCTTTTATGATTCCTTATGTGGTTCCAGAGGATGGGCAAATTAGCAAACCAGCTTCGTGTAAGAGGGACTCTGACAGGCAGGGGAGCTGCTTTGGTTCTCACTGCAGATACTTCCAACAGGCTTCTTCAGTAGCATAATTTTTTTTCCATAGAAGCCAAGGAAAAAATTGAATAGCAAACGGAATAACAATTGTAATTAAACTGTCCCTTTTGCTCATTGCCCTGTTAGGATCTGCTTCTGAGCACAGGTGTACAACTTTGTGCCATCAGTGTCTGGAAAAAAGGTGACTTTTGGAGTTCCCTGTTGCGAGTCTCAAAGCAGTAATAGTTCATCCTGATCCTGAGAGCAGTAAAAAAAGCAAAATCAGTGTTGGTTCTGTGTGCCACCTGATGAATTGGAAGCAATGCTGTCCAGCACGGTGAATATAAGAAGCAGAGGTAGAAAGAGGAGAAAAAAGTGGTCTAGAGATAGTGTTGTAAAGATCATTTTTCTGCTTATTATTCTGCCTGAGTCTGAAGGATTAGCAAACCTGGCATCTGTAAAACAAACAGTTCATTTGCCTTTAATTGGAACACAAGTGTGATGATCAATACTGGCTTTGTGCCATCACTCTGATGGATGCCCAAGTTGGTCACTCAGCATTTAGAGATCTACTGGTCCTTCCAAGTGTACTTTATTTCACTGCTATAAGGAATATATGGGTTTAGTGAAAATTATAAAAGAGCTGCACACAGTTCCTTGCTTCAATTTCTCCAGCACTCTTAGAATATCCCTTAGGAACTCACAGCAGCTCTTTTAGATCTTGTGAATACATCTACAAGAGCTGGTACAGCTGTTCTGGCTGGAAGAGGGTATTTTTTCTAGATGTCTGTAGCAGAGGAGTTGGCCTTGCAAGTTCGCTTCAGACTGCTATAACTTTGTCCTTTTTTGAGCCAGGGTGAAGATCTGATCTCTTTGTTCTTCTAGGGAAATTGCATTGTTCTAAGAGCTGTCCCTGCAGACATATTTGGCTGAGCTGCCTTCCCTAGGTCCAGGCGTGTCATTGTCCTAATGTGTTCCCACTTGAATGGAAGCCATCAGTGTTTGAAACCTCCTATTGTCCCTCATCCAAGAGATGTGACACAGCCCTGATAGCAAATGGCTGATTGTTCCAGGTATCCAAGTGTTGCATCTTGCCCATGAGATTCCTCAAGATATGCTTAGGCAGGTCCCTTACCTCATCCCACCCCAGCTATGTCCTTAACTACACCCAGCCATCCCTGTCCTGTCCTCTACAGCACAGACATTCTGACGCTGGGTCAGTATGGCTTATTATCCATGACAGGAAGGAAGGAAACTAGCAAACATCAGGGTCAGTAAAGTTTTTAGACATCATTAATATTATATCTCCTCTAGGGTTTCCTCTTGGAGACAAATACAATTTCACTTATGTTAACTGGAAGAAAAATACTGGTACAGCAATTCCAAATACCAACCTTGGCCTAGTCCCAACCATAAACATCTTCTAAAGCAACTAGACCTGGGGGAGTCACTGGGTGGTGGTGGTGGTGGCAGGAAGGCATCCCCAGGCTGACCAGACTCACTGCCCAGACCGCGGTACCAAGGTGTGGCCTTGGAGCCAGGAAGGGAACAGCTGGTGGAAGCTGTCCTGGTGGCCACAGTCAGATTCACCTGTCTCCAGCATGCTCCTATGGGATATCCCCATCAGCAGGGGAGGGAATAGATCTTGGTCTTGGTCTTTCTCTGCTTGGGAATGTGTTTTTTCCTCTTAGGCAGATGCAGTATGTCTGTCTCTCTTTTTGTAGCAGTTTTCAATGTCCCAGGATCTTGAGTAACACCAAACTTCATGAGTACTTCAACTGGCATGAAAGAGTCCCCCCTTCTGTGTCAGACACTGGCTCTCCAGCCAGAAACTATCTTTGTTTCTGTTTGGCAGGCACTCACTCGATGATGGATCTGAATCCTCCCATATTGAGTGATGGCAAAGGCAACTAGCTAGACCAAGAGAATTTAGTGTCAGAAAATAGAAAAAAAGAAGTCAATGAGGAGCAGAGAACAAGCAAAACATGGTCAAGACAGCCATTAGACACAATGACCAGTGATTTACAGAATCAGACTTACAATTTATCCTTACTTTTGTTTCCTTGTCTACAATTGTGTGTAGTCATCCAGCCAAGTGATACAAACTGGGGCTGGAGTCTCTAGATGGAAGTTGCCAGAGAAAGAAAGTTATTCTTTAAGCAGCTGGTGGTTGAAGAAGGCTTGATGTTTGAAGAGAGATTTTAAATAAAATCTACTAAACAATGAATAAGTTGTTCTCTGCTGTTCTGCTACAAGTAAATTGTCTCAGCAGCAATCGTTGAAAAGAAAGAACAGGGAAAAAAAAGGGGGACAAAATATTGATGACTGGGCTAAAGCCAAACATTCAGCAGTAACAGGGTAGTAATCATTTGCTCTCGTATTGTGTACAGATAAGTAAGGAGAAAATGTACAAACTGCAAAAGATTTGGCATGCAAGAAAGATTGCTGATCTTTTTCAGACGTCTGTCTGACCTGTGATAAATGTCTTGCTCTGTATGTTTTCTTTCTTCTTTGCCAAGCTTGAAGCTTGCAGAGTGAGGGAATAAGACCTAAATCATTGGCCTTTCTTTAGAACAGGACAGAATTTGGTTTAATTTGCTGTAGATGCCAGCAGGTTAGTTGGTTCACCAACAGACAAGATGAGCTCATTTTTATAATTTTTCAATATACTTTTATTTTCAAAATTATCTCAGTGGGCCTTCAAATTTGACTGTCAATTCCAGAAATCTGCAATGGTTTAATTTGCTGGGTGAAAGGCATGAAGAGTGACAAGGAAGCAGTAAGTAATTAAATTTCTGTAAGATAACATCTAGCTGACTTAATGGTTAAGCTTTTTCTTCATTTTTTCAATTTTATGTGAGAGCTAGTCTACATTATTTGGAGCATTAAAATCTATATTCTGAGCAGCATTCATAATCTCATGTTATTAAAAAGACATTCAAGCAATCATCATTCAGTTATCCTCTGTCCCTCCCCAAACAAGGGGTGTGGAGCGTCTTAACCCAGGTTGTCCTGAAAATGCACAGAGCATCTTTCTGACATTATTAGATGCCCATAAATTCATTAGTACACATTTTTTTTTTTAAATTTACTTTGTTCTTTCCAAGCTCACTGTGGCCCCATACATGTAGCACAGGGGACCCATGGTGATATCCAACTCTGCTGTTAAGCTCCTGCTGGCTGCTTTAGAGTCAGGTTTTTACTCATGCTGTGTTGCCACAGGAAAGGCTTTTTACCTCTGTGCTTCAGTTTATATGGCAGTGAGAAGAAGGGTTGATCCTTGCTTGGGATGGGGTAATGGATCAGAGAATCTTGAGGTGCCACTCTGCCTTGTGTGACCTCTGCAAGCAGCCTGGTTGCACCATTTGTAAAGCATTTTGGGTTTTCTGTATGAGGAGTGTTGTACAAAAGCCAGCTGCTGTTATTATTTATCCTATTTATTTACTGGTCACATTTCTCAGAGCTGGGGAATGGAAAAAAACAAGCAATCAGCAGATTCACTTTGTTTACATTTCATTTCACTTTCGGCGTTTGGGGAATGCTCATTTGTTAAACACTATTCCTTCCTTTGAAGCCTGTAATTTTGCATAGTGGAAACATTGCCTCATTCTTACACACAGGTGTATGTTTCTCTTTTGAAGCATAATTTAAGGGCTCTGCCCATCACAGGTTTGCTCCATGCTGGGCACATTCTCCTCCACATCAGCTCTCACCCTTTCTTTGCCAGGAATTGTAGGAGTCGAAGCTGGCCTGGCTGGTGGGGTTAATAACTGTGGTATTGAAAGTATTTGTTCTGGATATTGTTAAGGCTTTTTAAAAATGGTCAGAAATATGTGGTACAGTCTCTGGTGAAGTGTTCCACATAAAACACAGCATTCCTGCAGCAGAATAACAGCTTGTGGTTTAAATAAATGTTGTTATTTCTGCTCAGCTGTAGGTGTACATGTATGTTTTGGTTCAGTGACTGCCAGATACTGTAAATGAGTATTGATTTCCTTTTCTATTTTAAGCTTTTCTGCAGAAAAGACATCCCACATGCCTTTGGCTTTCTTTGCCTGTACCTAAAATGATTGCAGCCAAGGATTCATCTAACTAAATACCCTTCTTTTTTTTTGTTACCACCCATCTTTATTCTAGTAGTTGCACCTCAAGTTGGACAGGTCCTCATTCACATTTTGGAGCTTAAAGCTATTACATCTGGCCCTTTTTGAGAGCAAATCAACAAGGCAGTGATTAAAACTCATGGCAGGTAGGTTCCTTATTTGTGTTAGCATGGCAGCTCTCCCTGCAAGAGGGGAAGCTGCCTTGGCGTTAGAAATGAAACAACATTTTAGGAACAAAGCCTGCAGTAGCTAAAGCCTTTGGACACCCAGATTAGCTCAGTGCAGCCAAGAAATAACACATATTGATTTGGCAGCCATAGGCTGAAGTCTGTATCCAACTCTGAGGTCATCTGTAGATGACTTAATGGTTTAAACCATTGCACTTCACCTGTGACTAAAATTCATTTTGGTTCAAAACATGAATAAACATTTCAGCCTTTAAAGCTCCCGTTGCAGTGATCATTGTCTTAGCAGCATTCCATGTCTCATGTTTAACTGCTTACATTCAACTTTCCTTCCTACCTCAGGTCTACAGCAAACATGGAATAGTAAATTAATTGGAACATGCTGAAAGCCTTGGCAAACGCTTTGCCTGTGACATTCCTAATTTCCCAGAGGAGTAGCTGCTGATATTGATTTTGACAGAGCCTGTAAAGCCGCTTGCTGCAAAGATTCCTCTCATAGCTGGGCAAGGCTGAAGTGCAGCACTGGGATGTGCCAAGATTTCATTGGAAATTAATGTGTTTAATCTCAAAATATGTTAAAATATACATAAGCTCTTTATGATTAAGAAATAAATCCTTGAATTTCTCTCTCTAAGTTTATGGAATAATTCCACCCTAGATTTTGGAAAATCTTGCGGAAAAACTTGGCAATTTAGAAACCCATGCTACCTCTGACATCTGAACTTATAACGAGTTTGTCAGTTAGTTAAGAATAACCAATTAAGATCTCTGCCAACACAGAGGACTGCTGACAAAATTGGATCAGGAAGATAAAAGTGAGGACGGGCAATTGACTCTGCAGGAAGTAATCAAGAGTTCCACATTAGGAGTGAAATTGCCTGGCCACAAACAGTATTATTGGGTCTAAGTATTTCAGGGAATTAAGTCTTTCTTTCAACCATTGCCATACAGCTAGGAATTGCACAGTCACTGCTTTATTAAAATGTTGCAATAACAGTATCTTGACTTCACAGAACAGGTCAAGTGTCATCTCCTTTCTTGCTCCTTCTTTATTCACAGCTCTCTTCCTGGAAGGTGTCCCTGACCATGACAGGGGGGTTGGAAATAGGTGATCTTTAAGGTCCCATTCAACCCAAACCATTCTATGATTCCAAGCCAGTGAAGATTTGCCCACATAAACCCCAAATGCTTAATCAAAGTACTTCACTCATACAGGAATAGCTCAGAAATGCTCTGACCCTCTTGTGCCATGTGTGTGCTTTTCAGCCTCTTGCCTGCACAGGTGCTGGGGTGCTGAGCTGAATTCTTCCTGTAACAACTGCTGGTCATGAGTTGTCTGTACCATCCACTCCCTGAAACAGCAGCTTGAGACTGGAGGTGATCAGAGTCTGAGCATGGCTAGAGTCTGAACCATGGAAAAAAACATTTTTAAGAACCATTGGTTTTGGGGGGAGATTGACTATGAAGAGCCTCTGGTGCACCTGGGTTCAGATTATGAGTGATGTCCTGCATGAAAAATACCTTGTGAAAGAACTGAGGTCAGAAGAAGTCTGCAGACTTGTCTTAGGGGACTTCAGCAAATGCCACTTAACATTTAGATGTGGTGTTCTCTGGAGCACTCGATTATTTGTCTCAAACCACAAGCCCTCCTTAACAAATATTTGAAAATAACCAAGCAAGCAGTATGTTCCTAAGGACTTATTGCCATGTACTTGTGTGGATCTAACCAGGGGGAGGCTTTTACTAAATAAAATAATTTCCATCATTTGGAAGTTGCAGAGGCGTATCTAAACTCCTCACCTCAATACATGAATACTGCTGTCTATTTCCATCTTCTGTGCTATGCCAAAAAGTGAGATTAAATTGTCAAAATGTGGCTGGGATGCCATGTAATGAGCATTCTTGCATGGCTTGAGCTCATCCCTGAATGAAGTACACCTTGTTCCTTTCTAGGAAGCTCCCCTTCTTTCAGGGTTGAGTTGGATTTGTCAGGTATGAACTTACAGCAGCAATAATGACTTGTCTGCCTTGTCACTGGAACAGGTTCCAATGCTCTGCATATGCCAAGGCTTCAAAGGAGTTCAGTAAAAAAGAACTGGTTTTGCACAGCTACTTTGAAACAGAGACATACTTTTATATATAAAAAACCTTTTTTGTTCACAGACCAGATATAGTACTGAACCAGTGAGTAATGCTGAGCTTAAGAGATAGTGATAGTGCAGAAGAGGCTTCTTGCCCTTCAACTGAAGCTTTCTCATGCTTGGAAAGGACAGTCCATGTCATTACACAGGCTCTTCTATTTCCAAGGCTTTGGCTCACTAGGCAGTATGTGCATTTTGATTTCAAGGAGAAACTGCTACATGACTGGCTAAACAGTCATTTTTGTCCCTTTGGAAATCATTAAACATTCAGTACAAGTGAAGAGGAGGGAGAGTCTGTGAAAACTGTTCTTGCTCTTACTCCCTGTCTGTTGGTGCTCCATTGAGAGTGGTGGCCCTGCAGCCATCACTCATCTGCAGTGGCTTTGCTTCCAAGTCAAAATGAATTTTTAATAAAACTAACCAGACGTATTTTATTTTTCCTCATTTCCAAGGGGATCTGTGCCAGAAACTCTTTCATTTCTTGGCATATTCTCCCTCCACACCCTAAAGCTAATCTAAAAAATTTGAGGGTGATTTCAGGTTGACTTAAATTTTGCAGCTGATATCTTCTGTTTAGGCAACGTTTTGCACAGTTTTTTTTAGACAGACACTGACTACTTTGTGCATCTATCCCTGCAGCTCCCCTTGGGAGATATGACCTCCATTTTATCTCCCTTATAACTCTTGTACTGAGCAAGGGCTGAAGCAGAGCAAAGCACAGGACTGGGATGTCCAGTTCCAGCATTCCTCCCAGTCAGGTCCTGGGGCAGTTCTGTCTCCCCACATCATCCCTTCCTCAGTCCTGTGTGTGTGGCAATGCCTACCCCTTGTCTTGTTGGAAACAGAAGTCATAATCCCTCTTTCAAGGCTTCTTGTGCCCTGCAGAAGGGCAGCAGCCACAGGAAAGCTCAGATCCAACCCTGGGCTGCCCAGGTCTACAGGGATCTTGTCTGTCTTGCAGGTTTGGAGCAGCAGGTCTGGCAGTCAGCTCTGCCAAGGCAAATCCCATCTCTGATATCCAAGTGGAGTGTCTCCCAGGGCAGTCCACGTAACCCTAGAATCTCTCCTCCTCAGTTTTATCCAAGAAGGGTGGAAAGATCCGACCCATGAATTTTAAGCTACACACCAGGCATTTCACCTCTGATCTCAACTTCATGTCCCCTAAAATATTACTTCAAAGCCTCCTTGAAACTAAATACAGATGATCTTAAATGTTAACTTTGCAGAGGTTTATCCAGAGCTATGCAGTTGCAAGGACCCAATAATTCTTTCTCTCCCACGCCCACCTGAAATTTCCTTCCTCTCTTCTCCCTGTATTAGACTGCTCATGAGTTATTCTCAGTGAGGGCTTGCTTTTTGAAAAAACTGCAATAAATCAGCTTAAACTATTTCTCCACATTGTTTTGTGCTGGCTCTAGCTGGATCCTGTTGAACCTTTTGTTATGAAATATATTTGTACTAACCAGTTCTGTCTCTGCTCTGCTGATTTATGATGTCTGCACTTTCTGAGGTGGTTGGACAACTTTGCCATGTTACTCCTTCTGGACATCATGGCAGTTCTAAAACGTCCTCCTATAACTCTGTTCTTGTGAGGGGTTGTGATTTTGGGATGTATGATGACACCAGGCTTGCAGACATGTTCAAGAGGGTTGCTTACAGGAGCAGGCACAGATTTTCAGACTGACCCCTAAATCTCTATGGTGTAAGACTGCAAGATGCTGCTTAAACTAACAGCAGCCCCTTCAGAGGGGCTTGTATGGGAACTTCCAAGCCTAAGGAAATGAGGAAATGAGTAAAGAAAACAGGAAGCAGAGCTTGCTGAAGAGGCTTATTTTTTAATTGCCAATTTAAGATTTGGACAGGAATAAAGTTAGTGATTGTAGTAGTCTAGATCAAACCACATCAAACACAAATGTACAGAACCCTCAACCCCCACAAGCCCTGTATAGTCAAGCAGAAATTATGTATTGTGAGCATAGTGCAGGTTCCTTTGACATGTTCTTTCATGCATAAAGGTTTTGTGAAGTTAAACCCCAGAGATAAACTCGACATTCAGAGCTCTGTGAGGTATCCATGCTAATGCTGTATGGTCTGTGATTTTGAGGGAAGGTTGAGAGAGACTCAGCTCCAGGCTACTGACATTCTGATTTGCTTTTTCCCCTGAATTGAGAAAAATAGTGATAAAGCTGCTAAAAATAGGTGACTCCCCGGAGCCTGGGCATACATGGCAAGGCTGTGGGGCAGAGGCTAAGAATGCAAAAACCTGAGCAAGAGAGCAAGAAAAGCTCTTGGGTGTAATGCCTCCTTGAAACATGGACTGGAACTGGGAGAAAAGTCACTCCCTCTTGCACCCTCAGGGGGACATAACTCAGATGTCTCCTGGAGGCAGAAGGATGGCATGAAGGGACACACCTGACTCCATAAATATTCCTGTCTAACTGCAGTCACTGGGCTGAACTCATGGCTAGCTGTGTAGGTCACAAGCATGCATAACATAAGCCAAATTGCTATAGCTTTTTGTAACCCCTACACATGGTCTAAGGTTTTTTCAGGGTTGCCTTGGGGCAAAAATCACCTCCAGAAAAAAGAATGCAAAAATTGACTCAAAAAGCAGATACAGCTGATATCCAACTTCAGGTCTTACACCCAAAGCAAGGGGCTGAAGGACCCTCCAGAGAAAAGATCACAAATAGTGAACAAAAAATTTATTCTTCACTATGTGTTCTTGTAAATTATTAGCTGGATTTTTTATTTTTTTTGGTAATCTTTAAGCAAATACCAAGGGTAGAAAATTAGATTGACACTTAAACCTCAACAAATCTTATTATATGATAGATAGCTAATTTTCACAGTGAGGCCCACTCACCTAGCTGACACAAGAATGAACACCTTTCAGTGACTTTCTATTATAATATACTTTGGAAGCAAAATACACGCAAAACATCTTTAGCACACTAAAAGATCTGTGAGCAATTTTCCAGTTGCTTGTCCAAAATCGTCACCAGTTTTTGGTAAATAAAAGTTAATTGTTCAGCTACAAAGGAACTGATAAATCAGCTCAAACAACACAACAAAATGTAGTACTTAAGCCAGTCATTTTTCTGGCAGCTTAGCTGGCTCAGAGCTTTCCTGTCTGTTAGTTTTTTAAAATTACTTCAGGAATTTAGTGTCTGGAATTCAAGACCATGCAGGTCAGATGTTCTTTGTTAAAGCTGATCTGGTTCTGGTAACAACATCCATAAGACCAAACAAAAAGCACAGTTACCTTACCTAGAATAACGTGGTATTATCTTAAGTTGTGAGGGCTTGATTCAGGAAATCACTTCTGGGTGTGATTAAATCAGTCCTTATTCCGGACAGTATATAAAAATCCCTTTTTAACTTTCATCCTGTACTTTGGGAGTCCTGTTGACTTTCATGTGTTGAAGAAAAGTTTCCTGAAGTTAAGGCAAGTACTTATATATTATTCTGAAGAGGGATGCTTTTGAATGGAGTGGAAAAGATTGCATTTTTCATAAATGCAGTCATAGGAAGCTTGTCTTCCGTTCTCTGGTTCAGTCTTACTGTTTTAGGTATTTTCTGGTAATAAAAGAGCATGCATGGGGTCCCAGAGAAGTGGCTCTGCCCTCAGAGGACACAAGATGTTAAAGTCAAATCATTCTGCCTGCAATTTTCTTTATCTAGTTCATTTTCACCATGAAGTCTGTTGAAAGCAAAGCAAGAACATGGGTTTTATGCCCAGCAGGACCCAAGCCCTGAGTGGTGTTTCAGGCCTGCGAAGTGTCACAGCACAGCAGCTTTCTGGGTGTCCTTTCAGTGTATTTTTCTTCTAACAGCCTGGGTTTAAGAGGGCTCTTGCTCATGTGCATAAGTCCAGCACTGCAATTTATTTTCCTTAGAATTGTTTTCCTCTAGTGGATGTGGAATTGCATCTCTGTACAATTGTCTTGGCCCTTGAAAAGACAAAAAAAAAGTCAAAAAAGACAGCAAAAAGAAAGTGAGAACCTTTAAACATGATACTGCCTTTCTACCTAGAACTGCAACCTAAAGCATGACCCTGCCCGGCAAAGCTGCTGCCCACGCGAGAAGTGAAATATTAGTGGATGTGAAGCCACAGTGAGAAATAGGGAAGGGCTGGGCACAGCTAGAGCTTGGATCAGCTGGTGACCTCACCAAGAGGCAGGACAAAAAAAACAACACACTGACTGTGTCGCAGCCTGGCCTCCACAACTCCCACCCTCCCTAAATAAAGAACAGGGTGTTTGCAAGTGCTTTGTATTAATGGTGGGTGTGGCATTGCTGTGTTTTACAAAGCTGAACAGGCTGCAGCTGCAATACAGGAGGGATGATACCAGTCAGGGGCCACCAGCACAGAGGGGATGGGAGAGCAGGGACAGCCACAGGTGCTGTCACCTCCTCACGGAACAGAGAACTAAACACAGCCAGTAGTTGATTTGAACAGAAAAGAAAAATATTATTCTGCCTTCTTGTTGTAATAATCAACTGCATTTGTTTGCCAGGCTGTGCAGAACCAGGAGGCAGAAACCTGCAGCGGGGAGGGGGCAGGAGGAGGAGGTGATAAAGGTTATGGGAAGGGCAGGAATCTGCAGAAACCATCTGTTACTTTTGCGAACAGCAGCCAATAAAGTGGTTTCCTTTAATAGCCCGTGATCGCTGTTGCAGAGTGAGGTGAGAGCAGGAGCGAGGGCTCTCACTGCTGCCCAGCCCGCGCCCCGCAGGGTGCGCGGACACAGCGCGGAGCGGGGCAGCGCTGCCGAAGGAGCCGATCCCCGGGCCCTACCCGCGGGAGCCGATCCCCGGGCCCTACCCGCGGGAGCCGATCCCCGGGCCCTACCCGCGGGAGCCGATCCCCGGGCCCTACCCGCGGGAGCCGATCCCCGGGCCCTACCCGCGGGAGCCGATCCCCGGGCCCTACCCGCGGGAGCCGATCCCCGGGCCCTACCCGCGGGAGCCGATCCCCGGGCCCTACCCGCGGGAGCCGATCCCCCTCAGCCCCTGCCCGCAGGAGCAGTGGAGCTGTGGCTGCTGAGGATGTGGCAGGGGCCGGGATCGGCCCCTGCCACATCCTCAGCAGCCACAGCTCCACCAGCTGAAGCAGCCAAAGATACACGAGATTTCCCTGCCTGCGGTCAGAGGCATTAGAATTAGCAGGGATTCAGGCACAGGTTGCTTTCCGGTGAGCTTTGCAGGCTGTACACAATATTTTCTACGTGGTACGTGCGAGCTTCCACAGATTTCGGCAGCACAACTGCGAAAGCTGGAGGTGAGGAAATTTCTCCTCATTACCAGTTTGATACATGGCCAAGACACAAACCTTTTATGAGCAAAATTCTCATTGAGACTGCACAGAAAGGCACTGCAGTCCTGCAAAATCTCAAACACTGCGGGATCCATATTAATTTTAACTGACTCCATTGAAAGCAATCTCTGATATTCTGTTATTCCAGCCATCGTGGTGAGGAAGGAGAAGACTGTGACTTAAGACCAGGGATATCTGCAGAAATGTTTGCATACAGGAAAGAACTGCTGTCAGTCAATCTAATAGTTTGTTGTATTTTCCTGGCAGCTTGCTAGTGAAGATATGTTAAATCATGTATTTGTTACACTGACTTCAGGTATTACTTGCCAAATCTAAACTTATTTTGTAGTGGAAAATTGGAGATAAAATAAAAAGAGCCAAATCCTTCAATCCTTGTTCAGATGATACTCATACTAATTTCAATTTTTGAAGGTTGTGTTCGATATATGGCCCTTGTACTTAGACCTGAAAGCTGGAGCTAAAGACTTGTGTAGATGTGACCTAGTTTTTAGTCAGTAAAGCCACTCTCACTTTTTATTGAACAACAGGACAGGCTGATTTTGTTTCAGTGTAACAAACTGCAAATTTTATGCTTTGTTTATGGTTATTGATAGGACAAAACTTTCAAAAGCATCTATGTCTTTTCAACAGCTACTGTCATTAGGCACAAACAGGCTCAGGGGTCTTATTCAGTATTTTCCAGGCAAATAATAACCCAGGTCTGTTCCCTGTGGTATGCAAAGGCTCAGTTCTGTGACACCTGGCAGCTGTGTTCCAGGTGGAAGGAAAGGTCACAGGAACACCTTGCCTGTCTGAAGCTTTAGGTTTTTATATTTTGTCACTTGGTTTCACATAAAATGAGGGCTCTTACATCTAGAAGGATGCTGACAGCAAAGTCATGGTACTGCATCAGTGTGAATAAAAACAAAATAAGGGCTTTGCTGTCACAGGGATGAAGAACCAAGAATTTCCCGAAGAGATCTCTTTGCCAGCTTCCCATTAGGTTTCATTCACTCAGTGCCATTTAGTGCATAAATTCAAAGAATATTTCTCTGAGAAATGAAGGGCTATATTCAGCCAGCCAAGTTGCACCTTAATCTCTGTGCCTAGTCAGCAGAAACAAATACAGGTTCCCTAAAGAGCTTAAGTAAGACATTGAGCAAGGAAGCTGTCAAGCTTGAAGGTAGTAGGAGGTGTGGGGCAGAGAGACTTAGCCTGGCTGAGTCTGTTGCACATCAGGGCAATGAGCCCAGGGGAATAAAGTTAATATTCTCCACTGAATAAGCAATGTCTCAATTTCTTCAGTATTTGTAGGTATAATAATAGATCCTACATTCCTAAAATCAGTCTGTCTGCCAGGTGCATTGATAATTTGACAAATCAATTGATTGGGGACAGTGACAAAGGAATGACTGCTACACATGGATTGTTTTGCAACCTTCAGTGACACTAAAGAGGATTTGTAAGGCACAGCAAGTTAAATATGGTACACGACCTAACATCACCCTTGCTAATTGGTGTTAAACAGATACCAGAGCATCTTTGCCTTGTTGCTTTTGTGTTTGCAGTGGACTCTGTACAATCCTTCTGGTCTGGATGGATGCTCTTTTAAATTTTCCAACTGAGCAAATGCTTTCAAGCAGGTGCTAATTAAAGAGCTAGGACAGGAGTTTCTACATCATCCAACATGCTTTCTAAGTTTAAATATATTAAGACCTAAGCAGTTTATTGCTGTGAATACACTGTCTAAAAAGATATTCAAAACCTCAATCAAGATAAAGTTGAGGAATTCCCTACCTGTTAACTGCTGTCATTGTTTTATTTTGTCAGTTCTTGTAATATTTCACTGTTCATGTACTGAAAATGTCAAACTTGTAGCCTTCATATTGTTCTGTGATTGCTGATGTTGCAATGACAAATGGTCTTTTTAAACAAACAAGTAATGTTTATGCTGCTAAAGCTGGATTTTAAATAGTCACCTGTAAAATCCTGCAGAACTTATGTAATCTCCTTGCTACTTCTGCTATAGTTCTATCCCAAGTCTATACAAATTTTATCTAGCAGAAACACTGGGGAGGTCCAAGTTCAGTCACTTTCATTAGATGACATTCCAGTAAAAGCAAGGTATTATTCATAAAACTGGAATATTCAAAGATAAGTATTTTCAAAAATAAGTGTCTATTATATTAGTTTTTTATTATCTCTGTCTGCACAGTGGCTATCTAAGAGTCACTTTAATCGTAGAAGTGACGCAACTGTTTTGGGGCAGAAACTGGAATGGTAAAATTACCATAACTGGGTCAAAAGATAAAATTCCAAACTCCAAGTGAAGTGCTGGAGACTCATTCTTTGGCTGAAATTCCACCTTTGAGTGTTCTGGAGCATCAGGCAATGTTTCAAGTTATGAAGTTAAGGACAGTGTTGGTATTTGAATCACAGAGATACCAGTCCCAAAAGAAGCAGATGGCATCACTTATGCTGGAAGAGCCGTGTAGAGCCTCAAGCCCCATGGAGTTATCCAGCTCAGGGACTGATGCTGATGCCCCTCTGCATCTTGAACTTGCAGCAGACCATGGTGGCTCTGTCCCATGAGCAGTTGCCTTCCCTGTAACCCATCCTACAACAACCTGTTGAAGGCCAGGTGGATGGCAGGTCAGGCTGACAGTGGTTTCCCCTGTATTCAAACTGCAAATTCTGCACCTGCCTGGTGTTTGCTGATGCCTGCAATGCTGTTGCTCGTTTCCCTTGCAGCTCTGAAGCTTTTGTGTGTTGATTGGCACATTAATGGTTTATCCATTGCTGCTCCATTTAGGGCCCTCGTGTTTATTGCCCATGGTGCTGGGGAGCACTGCGGCCGCTACGATGACTTGGCACAGAAGCTGACAGGACTCAACTTGTTTGTGTTTGCCCATGACCATGGTGAGTAGTCTAAAACTGTACTTGATTTACAAGCCTGTGCTGAAGTAAATGCCATTACAGCTACTCAGCAGTGAGAGGAGAGCCAATAAAATATTTACAACTAGACATAAATGAGAAAGGGATTATCTGTTGCTTTGTCAAGATCTGCATGTTGAATCTCTAAAAGCTATCCCTGTTTGCTTTGAGTTTTCCTTAGCCTTGCTCTTAACATTACTGCTGGTGCTATTTTGACCTCACTCTAAGGGATTATTTCTCTTTTACCTGTCTCTTGGGGTTGAAGTGGAATTGTCCACTGTGAAAGTGGGACTAGGAGCCATTTCTGCTGGGTTCACCTCAGCTCTGAGGAGAAACCAGCCTGAGTGGGTGCAAGGCTGTGACAACACAGCAACACCCCTTTGGCCCTCAGCCAGCAGAGTGGGCAGTGCTGGGCCAGGTACACTTACCTGTCCCTGCCTCTTCTTGCTTGAAGATCTCTGCTCTGTGCCCCATGCTGTGATAGAGATGTGCTGGGTGTCACCAGGTCTCCTGCAGTGCATGGATCAGGACATCCCAATAACATATTTGAAATATCCTGGCTCTCTGGTAGCCTCCTGTCACACATCACACTTGCAACTTCATAACTTCCCTGTGCTTGGAGATCTCAGCTTTGATTTTATCATTGCAGACTGCTCCCTGTGACAGCCACTCTGTCAGTATCAGTATCAGCAAAATGAATCAATGGGATTGATGATGGCAGCAGACAAAATGCAAGGCCAGATTCTGAGCTGACAGGTTGAAATGGGTTGAATCTTGGTGTAAATCTGACGTCCTTTGGGCAGATTATCCACTGACATTGGGAAGTATACTGCAATTTACTTGGCTGAAGCCAAGACTCAGACCTGCCCCTAGGTCTCCTCAAAGACAGAACTGTTTAATTTGAGTTTGAAGATCCTGAATGTATGTGAGTCATTGCACCATTTATCTGTGAGAGGAAAGGCAAAACCTTATTTAATCTAGGTACCAAGGCTTTCCCTTGCTCTTGCTCTTGTGACTCACTTTCAGTCACAGCACTGCACGTGATGTGCAGAAATGACCCCTATATTTTCTCTGAAAAAGATAATATCTAGTCCTCAATATAGCTTGCAAGGAAAATAAGTAGAACCCACTTGACATTTTTTTTGAACAATTGATCACATGCCATGTTTGAGGCTGGCTTTGCAAAGGGAGTTGACCTGTGCAGAAGTATCCTTACTCACCACCTAAGTCTCTTTCTCCTGCTGTAGGCAGAGTGTTTCTAAGTGTTGATTCATTCATTTTGATACACTTCTTTCTGAGCTGGAGGGAGGCTAGCAGGAGTCTGCAGTAATCCCAGTAAGAAGTGTCTCCATGCCTCTCTGTGTATCTGTATGGAATAAAGTTCATGGGAAGGGGGATGGAACAGGCCACATGCTGCTCGCCCTGTGGCTGCTCTTAGCAGACCACAGCCAGTCCATACAAAAACTTACTGAACTCCAGGACACACAAGCAGCTTGTTCAGTCTCCATGAGCCTGTGAGGGATTGCAGTTGCTCTCTGTGCATACTTAACACCATGCCTTAGCTCCTCATTCCCATAAAGCTTGATAAAGGTTTTAAGAAGCAGAGTTAAAATAGCAATAATTGAAGCAACAAATCTAGAAGAAATGATAAAACATTGTATTTATCACATGGATTTGATACAGAGAATGCCTCCTCTGTTGATGGAGAAGGGTCTTTGAGGTGCATGTTCCTATCAGGCATGTTTTGTGCTGTGTGACTATTTGCTCTCTTTTTCCTTGAATATATTTTTCACTAGAGAAACATAAATATTCCTTGGTGTTTGGGGTGTTGGTTTTTTTAATACACTAGTATTGCTGGATTAAACAGTGCAATTAGTACAAATATGGTTTCTCAGGTCAGTTAACAACTTTGTTCTCTCTGTCAGACCTACAGTTTTGTTTGTAAATTCCATTTTCCTGATCAGAAAAGAGGAGAGGGTGAAAAGGAACCTGAAAGCAGAACAATGGAAACACAGTTGTGTTACACAAAAAGCTGATGTAACTGAGCCTTGATTCACTGTAAGTTAGAAAGATAATAAACATCTTTTAGGCTCTGTATAATAATCTTTGCACTTAAAGAGGCAACCACCAAGGATAAACTTCGATGAAATACAAATTACAGCCTGAGTTAAATGCCAGTGAGAGCTGAAGGACATAAACACCTCCATTGCTAAAACTGCTCTGGTCAGACTGGGAGGTTTAATGTTTTCCTCCACTATTTTATCTATTCCAAATCACTTCAGCAGTGTGTTCCCCTTTGTGTCCTTTCCTTTGGATATCTTTGGGTAATATCAATTATTCAATTGTGTTAGCACTACAATAGCTGTCTGTTCCCTACCTCATACCGTGGCTCTTAGTCCTATGAGCTCAGTGTAGACTTCCTGACCTGGATATTTGTTCTGGTTCTGGTATTCTCATATCTCATTCTCTGGATAAAATTCCCAATACAGGTGCATTATCCATGAGATCATTAGTGCAGCTCCACAGCATGGCAGGCGTGATTTCCCAAATGACTCTGGAAGTTACCAGGGTTGTAGTATGCGTGACTTGACTGATTTATGTTGTGTCTATCCTTCAGTCAAAAGAAGGAAAAATAATTTCCATTTTTATTGCTGACTCTGTAGGAGCTCACACATGGGCTCTAAATCTTGCCAAAGGCTGCTCTGCATCAGTGTTTCCTCTTATGCAAGGCTTCGCCAAAAAGGTGCTTCACAGAGTAACAAACACTGTGCACTCCAGTTTGTGTCTTAGTATTGCCACATGTAAGGTATTTCTGGCTCACTCCTCTCAGTATATGTTCAAAATTTGAACATTTACTCTTTGGGATATTTCATTGTAATCACAAGACTGCTGGACCTCATAGATATGTATTAGAAATTTTCCGTAGTGATGGTGGAAATTGAATTCCAGAAGACCTCTTAACCTTACCTTACATCTAATATTATTAAATGGCTTTGGTTTAGATCAACCCTGTGAAAGAGGAAAATGGAATTTCTGTGTAATACAGCATTTTTTTGCTGGGGTCTCTTATAAGGTGTTTTTAACAGATATCCCGTGATTTCTGGGTTTGCTTGGCAGGCAGCTTCATGAAGGCAGAATTAAGGCTGCTGGGATGACCTTGCTATTTCTGCAAGTTTAGGTATTTTGAAACAACATCTCACCTTTTCAACTTCATTTCTGTATTACTGTTATTTTATTATGGCAAGATTCTGATGATAGAAGAAAGAGGCAAACATAACAGGTTATTGGCAATCAATTTGGGAAAGCTCTCTTAGAAAGAATACCTGTGGGGGATTCATCAAAGTGGAGCAATATTGCAATTCTTCAGTCAGCTGCAGATTGCAGCTTCTTTAGTTTTAACACAGTAATTTTAGGAATCTGTAAAGCTGAGAGCCAAGGAAAACAAGAATAAAGGCTAGAGAATGTGGCTTTGTTTTGTCATACAAGCATTTTGAGTTGGTAAAGCACATGATGTTCCAGCCATCCTTGTCTCTGCCTATAACATCTCATTTGCTGAGATCTAATGCACTGTGGTTGCATTACATGGCCAGAGCCCAGGAAAACCACAATTTCACCTTCAAAACTACACGTCAACTAATAGCAGTCAGAAACACATTTCCAAGATACAGGGACCACAAAAATTCATTTTTTTCTTACACTTTTTAATCATAGTTGAAATTAGCCCTCGTTCTCACTTGGACTTGCTCATGCTACTTATGGCTATTGTGTGTGTCTTACATGAAGATGAGGAGGATGAAATACTCAGCCCTAACCTTGTGGCAGTTCCTAGCCACCAGATTCACTTCCATCCTGTTTTCTCCAGGAGGAATAAACCCTCTACCTGTCCTGGTACATGAAGACCTTTGACTGTTTCACCCTTTTTGAAGCTGTTGAATTTCCCACTCTCGAGTTACGTTTAATGTCAGATCAAAGCAGAGGGAAAGGTTGCAGCTCTAACAGCTTAGTCACATTCCTTAGATGTTTCTAACTGAAGTTCAGCTTGCTTTGGCAGCCCTGCTGCTGCTGCTTTGTGTGTGGTGAGCATTTCTGATGGGTTAGCAGGTCCCTCTCAGACACCCACTGGTGCTTCTTCTCTCCATTAATTTTCTCACTGCTTTCTCTGTTTAATGAAGGATTTATTTCTAAAATGTAGAAAATAGCTGGAGCAGATATTTTTAAATGCATCAAATATTAGCTGCCTTTGTTTTGTTTTTTTTTTTCCAAGTGATTGCTATGTTGTTCTTGCAACTGTTAAAAGACCATTTTGTTGATGAGAACAGAAGGCTTTTATTTATTCATAGCACTGGGAAGGATTGGTCTACACAGAAAGATTAAAAAGAATTAAACATGGTCAAACTGGGAGGGGAAAATTACCAAGAAGGATGTCAGAATTAATAAGAACAAGAGTTAGGGTAGCACTGCAAGTGTGAAGTAACAGCTCACGTACATTAGCATGCAGGAATGTTCTGGACAGCAGCATTCCCTGACATTGTGATTGGGCAGGCTTCAGGGCAGCCTCCAGGAATGGAGTCAGGAAGCTTTGGCAAATGTTATTTGGAGCTGGTTTGCCCATGGAGCAGCACCACTGCTCTTTGCTTCCTCTGGATGAGCCCACTGCATTGGAGCAGGGAAGGTTTGAAGTGATTTTCTGCAGAGCTGTGGGAAAGAATGGCACTCACTGTTTGCTTTCCTTTGACAGGAGGCTTCCAGTGGGCATTTTCACTTTTTTGCAGCTGAGAGCTATAGGTTCCTCTCAGCAGGGGACTCCAGAGGAGATGCCTCTTTGCTGTGGCTGGTAGAGCACTGCCAGTGCTGTTTTATCCCTGCTTTGACTCCCTACTCAGTACAATCTCAAACCTTTCCCTGCCTTTCCTTCTCCAGATGTTGAATGAAGGTAGCAGTCATGCTTATCTGCCTTCCAGGCAGTGGTGAGGAATGCCACCCCTGTGTGGGGCACATAGGAGCTGAAACCACAGCATGTAATTGCAGAGTGAGAGTTCAGATACTGCAGTACACCATGGAATTCCTTAGGCAGTGAGACAACTCTGAGAATCTGGAGAAAAGTCATCCTGTAAAACAAATAGCTAGTGAGTAAACTTAGGTCTGCCTTGCTTCTCTAACTCTGCTTTGGCTGTGGGGATTCTCATGGAAAGAGATGAGCTGGGAGACCACCCTGCAGCCACCAGTGAGCCCCAGGCAAAGTGAACCAGTTGTTTCTGACCTCCAGCTCTTCTGGAATCACTGATCTTGGAACTCTGGATCTCAGAGTAGCAGTGACAGCTTGCTGAGGAAACCAGGTTATGCAGTTTTAGCCTCTTTGAAATTATAGGCAAAATTATTGCTACAGCTAAGATGTAACTTCTCCTATGCACTGAACGAGCTCTTGGACACTATCTTTCAACTGGACAGTCTATTTCCCCTTGCTTTCTACCATGTTGCTGCATGAGCCTGGGTTCTTTTGGTGGTTGTGAGATGGTACCTCCCAGAGGGACCACAGCTCATGCAGGAAAAAGTCCTCTGGATACACCACCTACAACATAATGATGCTGAAATGTGCCCATAATTGTATTATAGCAATGTAGCCCAAGGGGAGTATCCCGTGGCACAACAGGCAGTTGTAAGCACTTTGAGATGGGCTTTATTAAATGGAGGTTTCCACATTATTCTTGTTATTTTTGAGGAGGTCGTTACAGACTTCTGCAGCCCAGCCTTGCCCTGGTGAAGTGATCTCTGAAGTGACTCTGCTGCTTCACTCACACTGGGATCACACTGTCCCAAATCTCTGCATGCACCACATGGCATCATCTTTCAGGGCAGTCAGGGCAGTTTCCATTTGAGAGGAGCAGCTACACAACAGAAAGAACACTCTGGGGGAGCCATGAATGCACATACCTGCAGTGTCTCTTGCTCCAGAGGAGGCCACGAGCCAGGACTTGGAAAGGCAAATGCAGCCTTTGTTTGGTTTGTCATATGAAGGCAGATGAAACAACACTGTCAGGCCAGGAAGCAGCTAGACCACAGCAAACTAAAAATAAACAAGCAGTAAGGCTCCACACAGCTGATGTCTGATGGAGCACACATATGCAGCAGTGTAGTATTTTGCTTTAAATTTTTGGGTTAGGAAAGGTGCAGGGGATACTCAAAGGTGTTTCCTCTCTACTCCACTAAGGGGGATAAGACTTTATTTATTTCATGGACTTCCCTGCTGATGTAAAAGTGGGGAAAACACAGTCTTGCACCTGTCTTTTAGGCAAGGGAGTTTGGAAATTGTGAGGACTGGATACACCTTTAGCACAGATACATAGAAGAAAGGGCACCTGAAATCAGACACATAGTGTCATCTACTGTGAGCTATGAAGACTTGCCAACCATACCCAGGCTGCTCAAAGCAATTTATTTGTTCATCTGACACTGATGACCCTGAAATTTTATTTTTTAAGTCAGATTTAATTGTGGTAAGACAGACAGGTAAGCTCTGTGCTATAACCCAGGCACTGTTGGGATATGGGGAAAGACAATGCAGATGTTGCTTCATCACTGCCCTTACATGTGGATATCACTAGATGATGTTGGGCTGCAGCAAAGATTGCAAAAGAATGGTTGTGGTTTCCTCAGTTACTCTGGTCCTCCCAAGTGCTCAACCATTTCCTCACTGCTTTGTATCCACCCTAGAACAAAAGGTTATTGAATAAACAGCATGTCATCCAGTTGAACAGGATCTTTGGCTCAGGCCCTGGCTGAGCTGAGCTCACTTGTCATCCAGCAGAGCTGTGGTGTGAGCTCTGAGGGAAGCAGAGCTGGGACACATTTTACTCCAGTCATGCCCCATCCACCTTCTGGCATGAGCCATTCTCTTTCCTCTCTCCATCAGGTGATGGGAAGAAGGTGCTGGAGACCCAGCTCCCCTGGCTTTATTGCAAGCCCACTTTATGATGGAATCCCTTTTGGGGCACACTGGGATCTGAGGGCCTGGATTTTTACTCCAAATGAAATGGGCCAGGCAACCCACCCCAGTTCTCCTAATTATTCACTGCTTACTAATGAGCAGGGGGAGAAAAGTCAGTGGGTCATTCCATGAGACAGGACATCTTCTCAGCAGCTGCTCCTTGAACAAAGCCTCGCTGTTGGCCTTCACACAGGGAGGCGTGGGGCTGGGACAGCAGTCCCAGGGAGCACGGGCAGCAGAAGGAACAGAGTGCTCCCTTTGGAGCACAATGCCTGAGCGTGGCACTGCCAGCTCTGCCCAGTGCTCCTCAGCCTGCCACTGCTAACTCCTAACTGCTGACAGACAGACAGCATGACACAAGAAAGATAGGTCATTCATTCGGGAAACTTAAAAGGCTTTTTCTTCCCATGAGGGTTGAGTCCTTCTGTTTTCCCTTCCACAGTTCTGCCTCTCAGATGAGAGATACACTCCATGATAAAGAGGAGTGGACCATTGAATTTGTGTGTGGTGCTGATAATGTTGGGCCTAAGTGATAGGCATTTTGAATGAGTGGTCCCACTAATCAGGAATAAAACATCCTCTTTTTGGACAAAGTTTTCACTTTGGTGAATGTGAGAAACTAAAGGGGAAATAGCCCTGACTGAACTCAGCTCATTTCATCTTACGATCTGTTGTTTCACTCTTGTTATTGCAAGATTCTGTGCAGTTGTTGTCTGTACTCAGTCTTTACCTGTATAAATTAATCCCCTAATAAAGGGTCAAATTCTGCTTTCACAGCTGCTCATAGAAATCCAGGATAACTCTGTCACTATGTCAGAAAGCAGGTTCAAGCTGCAACTTGTAATTGCATTTCACATTAGTGCAGAAGGGTTGGCAACCTCATATAATGTTTTCAACAGCTTACTTGCTCTCCCATAACCAGCTCTGCAGGCTGTAGGCGTATGTCTGCATGCAAGATGCTGGAGGGTGGAAGGACAAGGACCAGATGGTTATTAGAGTTAAGACTGAGAGAACAGATCCTTTCATGTTCCCAGCTATGTCTGTTTTCTGAAGCTACTGGACAGACATCAAACTTGCTTCAAACTTTGTTCCTCTACTGACTTCTGTGACAGGACATTAGTTCATATCATCAGGGACTTTGACCTCAAGAAGCATCAGAGGAATCTGTATTCTTTAAGGGAAAGAATAACAAATCAATGTTGCATATAATATCTGTGGGCCTTTTTCATTAATGGTGTGGATGATGGGATGGGGAGCACTTTCAGCCAGGTTTCAGGGTGGAAATTGAGTATATGCTGGAAGGCTGCTATTCACAGGGACCTTGACAGGGGGAAGAAAGGGATTGGCAGGGACCTCATGAAGTTTCAACAAAGGCACTTGGGGAGTTCTGCATCTGTGGTGGAGTAACCCCATTCAGCATTAAAGGCAGGGCACTGAGTGAATGGAAAGCAGCTTTGCAGAAAAGGACTTGGGGATCCTCACAGACAAGCTGAACACAGGTCAACAGTGTGACCTTGTGGTGGAGAAGGCCACCCCATACTGAGCTGTATTGAAAGATTATAGCCAGCAACCAAAGAGAAGTGATTATTCTCTTCCATTCAGCATTTTTGAGACCACATCTGAAACACTGGTTCCAATTTGCTCCCCAGAAAAATGAAAACATTGACATACTGGACCAAGGCCAGAGGAGGGCTGTCAAAACAATTAGGGTACTGGAGAACAAGATGTGCGAGGAGAGGCTGATAAAACTGGGATTATTTAGCCTTAGAAGAGAAGGAAGCTTTAAGAAGCCTTATTTAGGCTTAGAAGAGGGGATTTGTTGCTGTCTACAAGTCTCCAGTGGGAGCATGTGGTGACAGCAGAGCCAGACTCTTGGAGGTGCCCAGTGATGGAATGAGAGAGAAGTGACACAAGTTACAGCACAAGAAATCCCAATTATGTACAAGGAAAAATGTTTTCACCATGAGGGCAGTCAAATGTTGGAGCAGGACCCAGGGAGGTGGGGACGTCTCTGGCCTTGGAGATATTTAAAACCCAGCTCAGTAAGGCCCTGAGAGACCTGGCTGAATGGGAAACACTTTGAGTAGGGGTTTGAACTAGATAATCACTGGTATCCCAGCATAAATTATTTTTTATGAACTAAAGAGCATCCTAGCTGCTAGTATTTGGGATGTTGCTTCCAAAAATAAAACGTGGAGAGTTTTGAAATGTGTGGAAAAAAATGCATTCTTAAAAGCAGACTTCAATAATACCTACAGTTAAAAACAGCTTCATCTTCAAGGAGATGCTTTTTGACATTTTTGCACTATGAGAAAAAGAAAGTGTGTTTATTTCCACCTTTACAGGGACAATTTTTCCATAGCAACAGCATTTCATTAATGTGCCTAGCTTTCCTGTTGTTTGTCAGATGTCTAATTTGGATGAAGTTGTTTCAGAAGCTAATTACTGATGATTCCTCACCTACAAATGTATCTTCATACAAGTGTGGACTTTGTCATCCTATTGGGTTACAAATGACTGTTCCAAGTTACTGAACACTCTTTGAAAAAGAAAGGGAAAAAACATATATTTTTATATTACTCCGTTTGGATTAACACAATATTTGGGTTCCTTCAGCACCTTTTTAGATAGATAACAAGAGTCAAAGGAGCACAGTCCAGCTCAGATTAGTGCCCATTTCAGCACTAACCTGGAGAAGAGCCTTATTAAGGAGTGTGGTGTGCAAAGAGAGCTCTTATTTGCATGAGCAAAGGCAAAGGACAGGCAGATTTACAAAGAGAAGTAAAACATATATCCAGTTAATAAATGGCCTGAACCTGCCATTTCATCTTCATTTTTCATGCTCTTTGTGCCCTGCCTACATTGGAAACTGAGAATAAAATCGTTCTTGCTGAACTGAAAAGTCACAATATCAGGGGAAATTCACTAAAGCAGCAAAACTTCCCAAAACTTCCAATAAAAAAATGTTTTTTCCTTATAACCTTCTTCTGAAGTCATGGGAAGGCTCACTTAAGCTGCATGCATTTGTGTGTTTTGATCCAAACTGTGGCACTCAGCCTATTTTTCACCAAAACTTGCTATTAACAGACTCCCTGGGGCACTCCAGGCAAACCTACCCCACTGTGTGTGTTGGCACAGTGGGAAATGCCAGGAGCTGGTCCAGGGTCTGAGGCAGCAGCCTCCCACAGCTTCCTGTTCCTTCATGGCCCAAGCTCTTGAGTTCTAGAGCTCCACTTGACAAAATAAAGATGCAGAAGCAGCCCATATACTTCTTTTCATAATTTGTAGTTCTAGTGCTCATTGTTTGTTTATTTGCTCATTCATAAAGTGTGGCATGTTGCTCCAGAGCTGGAATGTCTGATTCCAGATGGTGGATTTTCTCCCTGCTGATTTTCCTGGGAGTAGCTCTATTTGTTACAGACCATGAGCAGACCTTTTAAGGGACTCTCAGAAGTCCTAAAACTAATAGGCGTTTTTTAAACAGCAAAAGATGTAGAGACTTTTTTAAAAAACAGAATGTTCTCTATCAGTGCCTTCAAACAAGTGCATATTGCAGCAACAAGCCCCAGAAGGAAAATAATCAGTGCACAATAGGAAAATTAATCCTTTGTTGGTTCACATATTCAGGTTTTTCCCTCTTCAATAAGTCCAAGTGTTGCAGAGAAACAGGTTTGGTTATTCAGTTCTGGTGGATTTAATTTAATAGTGCTTCTCCTATTGCACTTTCATTTTGAATGTAAAAGAAGGCATTTATTTGATTAAGACATACTCCTGCTAGCAGCACAGGCAGGAATACACTCCCTGCGTTATCTAGGCATTTCTTCCTCCAAACAGCATCCTTCTGTCTTCTTCACAAGTGGTCAAAGATCAGTTTTTAACCGAGTTTTGTCACCAGCAAAGACTGTTACTGCTAAGCAGGGTGTTCCAGCTCTTGCTCCTCTGACTCTTTGAAGGTCCTCACTTTTTGTCCCAGTGTATTCCTGCCCACATTAGGGCTGTATGCCAATGTTTTTCTTTTGTCCACCTATTAGTTACCCACAACATGTTCGTTCAGAGCATTTCTCTTTTGGTTGTCTGTGGAGCCTGGCAGAGCATTAACATAAACTGCTGTCATTAACTGCTGTCTTTCACTTCTGTGCCACACATCCCATGGGCCTTTCCTGGTTCTGCCTCTCCTTTCCTCTTTGAGACATCAGCTGATCCCTACTGAGGGATCAGGAGCCATCAGCTTTGCCTCCCTCTCCTTTGGGGATGGTGCCAGTCCATGTGTGCCCAGCTCAGCACTGCAGCCTCTCATTTCTTTCACAATGCCTCTAACTTAAAGCCATGTTTATAATGGGATTCTTATGTAGTTTAGGGATTTATTTCTTAATTGCTTGAGCCTTAATTGCTTCTGTGCTGCTACACACAGAATACATGCTTGCATCCTCTGAAGGCAGTAGNTGTGCCCTGCCTACATTGGAAACTGAGAATAAAATCGTTCTTGCTGAACTGAAAAGTAACAATATCAGGGGAAATGATTCACTGAAGCAGCAAAACTTCCCAAAACTTCCAATAAAAAAATGTTTTTTCCTTATAACCTTCTTCTGAAGTCATGGGAAGGCTCACTTAAGCTGCATGCATTTGTGTGTTTTGATCCAAACTGTGGCACTCAGCCTATTTTTCACCAAAACTTGCTATTAACAGACTCCCTGGGGCACTCCAGGCAAACCTATCCCATCGTGTGTGTTGGCACAGTGGGAAATGCCAGGAGCTGGTCCAGGGTCTGAGGCAGCAGCCTCCCACAGCTTCCTGTTCCTTCATGGCCCAAGCTCTTGAGTTCTAGAGCTCCACTTGACAAAATAAAGATGCAGAAGCAGCCCATATACTTCTTTTCATAATTTGTAGTTCTAGTGCTCATTGTTTGTTTATTTGCTCATTCATAAAGTGTGGCATGTTGCTCCAGAGCTGGAATGTCTGATTCCAGATGGTGGATTTTCTCCCTGCTGATTTTCCTGGGAGTAGCTCTATTTGTTACAGACCATGAGCAGACCTTTTAAGGGACTCTCAGAAGTCCTAAAACTAATAGGCGTTTTTTAAACAGCAAAAGATGTAGAGACTTTTTTAAAAAACAGAATGTTCTCTATCAGTGCCTTCAAACAAGTGCATATTGCAGCAACAAGCCCCAGAAGGAAAATAATCAGTGCACAATAGGAAAATTAATCCTTTGTTGGTTCACATATTCAGGTTTTTCCCTCTTCAATAAGTCCAAGTGTTGCAGAGAAACAGGTTTGGTTATTCAGTTCTGGTGGATTTAATTTAATAGTGCTTCTCCTATTGCACTTTCATTTTGAATGTAAAAGAAGGCATTTATTTGATTAAGACATACTCCTGCTAGCAGCACAGGCAGGAATACACTCCCTGCGTTATCTAGGCATTTCTTCCTCCAAACAGCATCCTTCTGTCTTCTTCACAAGTGGTCAAAGATCAGTTTTTAACCGAGTTTTGTCACCAGCAAAGACTGTTACTGCTAAGCAGGGTGTTCCAGCTCTTGCTCCTCTGACTCTTTGAAGGTCCTCACTTTTTGTCCCAGTGTATTCCTGCCCACATTAGGGCTGTATGCCAATGTTTTTCTTTTGTCCACCTATTAGTTACCCACAACATGTTCGTTCAGAGCATTTCTCTTTTGGTTGTCTGTGGAGCCTGGCAGAGCATTAACATAAACTGCTGTCATTAACTGCTGTCTTTCACTTCTGTGCCACACATCCCATGGGCCTTTCCTGGTTCTGCCTCTCCTTTCCTCTTTGAGACATCAGCTGATCCCTACTGAGGGATCAGGAGCCATCAGCTTTGCCTCCCTCTCCTTTGGGGATGGTGCCAGTCCATGTGTGCCCAGCTCAGCACTGCAGCCTCTCATTTCTTTCACAATGCCTCTAACTTAAAGCCATGTTTATAATGGGATTCTTATGTAGTTTAGGGATTTATTTCTTAATTGCTTGAGCCTTAATTGCTTCTGTGCTGCTACACACAGAATACATGCTTGCATCCTCTGAAGGCAGTAGCTAAATGTCACTAACTTCAGTAGGACTAGGATTTGACTCACAGGTTTTAAGGTAGTTCTTCCTATTTCAGTAAAAAATTAGCATATCTTGGACTATTATTTTAGAGAATAAAATATCATTTTAGCATTTAAAGTGTACAGGGAACTATAAAATCATAGTTGGTGCTTTGGGACAATGATTTCAGAATTTTAGGAAATTAACCTTGATAATTGAAAGCCTCTGGCAGTGTGATCCTCTTCACTTCTAAGGCCACTGGTAAAGTAAAGCAAAATGTCTGGTTAACTCTGGTTCATTCTCCAACCCAGATGAGGTTCTCCAGCATTCCAGTAACACTCCTTTTGGCCTTGAGCCTTCTTTAGAATAACAAACTGAGGACTGCAAAAGGTCTTACAAAACCTAAGGCCATTTGCAAGAAGTCTTACCTGAAGATGTGTGTGGAGCTCACTTTGAAGTCTTCTGTGCACTCTGGCAGTGAGGGAGCCGTGGGGGAATTTTGGATTCATAATGTACTAAGACATCAAATAAGAACTCATCAGCCCATTTCTATAAGTAACAGCCAGTCCTCAGATGGGAGCATGTCCTGGTCTGTGCCAGCTGTGGTCAAGTTTTAGTGACCTACACTAGAAAAGCTCTTTTGCTTATATTTCTGGAGGTTCCCTGGATTTCACATCACTTTAATCTGGCCTGTGTTCTGTTATGTTCCAACAGTGCTGCAGTTTTAGCTGTGGGTATCTCCTGCAGGTCGTCCTTCCCATTAGTCCTAAGATCAATCCTGTATGATTCAGATCAGGATGTGGCTCATTCTGTATCACAGTAGTAGACCATGCAAAAAGGTGTTGGCAAACTGCCACTTGGCTCTGCCACAGGTTTGTCTTGATTCCCAGGAATAACACTTCACCTCAGTATATCGCAGGTTATTCATGAAAACATCTGAATGTGATGTTGACCCACTTCCAGAATGCTGGCAGCTCAAAAGCCCTGAGCTCCAAGAATTCAAAACCATTACTGTGAATGGTTCTTCACAGGGTGAGAGGAAGATTCAGCCAGTGAATAGAGAAGCTTATAATAAAACATCTCACCCACATGGAAAGGGATGAGGCAGAAAAATAAGAAAGGTTAAATTGCACCTATATCGCTTTTCCTTATATCCAAATTCTAAGCACGTGTTTTCAGAAGTGCTAGGGAATGGGCTGTGGATGGAAAACAAACAGTCAGATATCAGGTAATTACAAGCTGCTTGACCAGTTTGGTAGTTACACATCCTTTGGTTGAATTTATCTTCAGGATTGCACCTGGAAACTTGACCACCTCGCCAACAATGCAGAAAAGTTACTGTGTCAGCCATTCTAAATTATTCTAAGCCTGTGCTTTACTCCACCCTTCATCAGTATTGCTCCATGAATAGGAGAAACCTGTTCTAACAAAGTGAGATTTCCCAGAGCATTGAAACTGATGCTACAGAGCCTGTCCTGTGGCACTTGAGGGTTAATTTCTCTGAAGATACCGTCTGCAGATTCAGTTCATGGGGAGAGCTGTTATACCCACAGCATCTCTAATGCTGGGATTTATTCAGGGCTTGGCAGTACTCTCTAATCTGAGAATTCTTGTTTAGCTACAAAAATAAAATCTAAAAAAAAAAAGTGCTGAATTGTAGATGGTACAAAGACTAATGCTCTCAACCCAGATCTCTTAAAATTGACATTCTCCCTGCTACATTTATTTTCTGGTTCTGAATTTATCCAAGACAAAGCCTGCTGACAGATCCTGGCAGTTTTTCTAATGCTACAGAGCAGGCAGCCTGACCCATCGTGGTGCCAAGTTCATGCTCAGCTCAGCAGAGGGCTGGGGGAAGAGGGAGGAGGCAGAGGACACTTCTGAACTGAGCCTGCCTGGATACCACCTGCACTTTTGACTACAGTCCTGTGCCCTTTCATGAGCCCTGCACCTCTCCTGCCCAGATTTTGTAGAGAGATCTCCCTGAGCTGCAAATACACCCTTGCTGGCTGATTGTGAAGTAGCTCTCATAGCCCAAAAACAGCATATGAGTCCATAACCTTCAATAGCTCAACACTTGTATTTGTGCATTGTTTACTGAACTGTAGACCTGCCAGCCAGGATTCATTGTCTGCTGTCACCCAGGCATGGTTTGAAATGAGTAATAGAGCACAGAAAGCAATAGCCTGCCTGTTTGATCCTGGCTTTTTTGGTAAATATATATGTAGTGAGGAGAATTTCAGAATTGCAGTGGGGAAAGTTACAGAGAGAAAAGGGTATGAAGTGGTAAAAAGCAACGGAAACAATAACTGAAATCAACCTCAACCAAGAAAGGACAACAGCTTTGCTGCAAGATGAATTTAGGAGAGCTATTTTCTGCCCTGCCACTTCCCCGTGACTTCCCCCATGCACCATCTAAATGCCACTCAGCCATGAGCCAACTGGCAGCATTTATGCTCTGGCACACTGGGCAGGATTGACCCACCCAGGAACGCTCCCTGCCAGACCTGCTTCATCAGGAGGGTTTTTAGGAAGGTTTTTTCCTTAATTGCATTGCTCCCAGTCAGGTCTGTTAGGGTTTGAGTGAGCTACAGCACTGTGCGGATGTACGCTGCTTAAAAAAAAATTTAAAAAGCAAATTAAAAAAGCCTGCCCTTATTTCAAATAATCCACCTGCTGTTCACCCATTGAGCTTGTGCAAAGTGGGTATAAAAAGCTGTCGGCTCTGGGAGAGCGGTATTTCCTTCGTGCCTTGTCAGGAACAGGGACAAATCCCATCTAATGAGGGTGGCACTGCCATGTGGCAATACGAAGGAGTGAAGCAAAAATCTTTTTAAGTCTGTGGGAAAGCTCCCTTTGGACAGGCTGATTGAGAACTGGAAGTGCAACCCATGGAGAGAGCTGACCTTGAATGAAGGGCCTCGAGATCTCAGGTTTGTTAATGATCTTTTGGCAGATTAATTGGTAAAACACCTTACTGGTATCCTAGAACACGAGTCACTCTTTTTAGAAACATTATTATTCATTTGCCAGTTGCTTAAAAATTATATAACCAACAATTCCGTGCCAAGATTGCTTTGGAATAGAGAAATGCTGTATTCTGGTGCCAAGAATTTCACAGACTAAACAGAACCCACTGGGAGCCCTTGCTCTAGATGGGATCTCGTGTTTATTTTAGCATGTAAATAAATCGGATGAAAAATGGATCTTTTAAATTCTTTTTGTTGTTGTTTTTATTGATGTGGGGCCCCAATGGGTGGTCTGCATGGAGAGGAACCTTTTGAAGAGAGCTTGAAAGGAAGTCGTGTCCATCTCCCAAGACATTTCATCAGCAGCATGGAGGCAGCTCTTACATGATCCAGCTTTCATCTTCTGTTCTTTGTGAGGCCTAAACTACTGTAGGCAGGGAAGAATTCAGCCTGTCTTTCTTAACAATCAGGATTAATTGATTTGATTGTTTACTCGAGCACAGAACTACCCGAGGCACACATCTGGATGTTGCAATGGAAGAAGCTGGTTGATGCTGCGGGGGAAGGCTCCTGCTCAGCCAGCCAGGGCAGGGTCATTCCCTTGGAGCACTCCTGGGAGGGGAACAACCAGGAGGGTTGTGCACACTCAGGCAGGGTGAACAGAACCATCTCTGAGCAAACAGAAGAGCAAGAAATGAATGGTCTTTGTTAAGGAAAGAAATTGAAATGTTTTCTAGTTAAACAAGCTGTCATTCAGGACTTAATAGCATGTGCATGTTGGAGAGCCAGCCCACATGCCAGCCACACTTTGGAATAAAGGGGCAGGGAAGGGGAGGGTGCAGTTCCACTCCAGCAATGGCTTTTTCATTGAAAATCCTGACATTCTGAATTGGTGCCCCAGCTGTTTTCATACTGGATCAGAAAGTTAATGCAAGTGGATTTTCATCCTTGTTTTCAGCTAGGGAAAAGTACAGTTTGCACCTTTTTTTTTTTTTTAATTCAAAGAATTAAAGCAAGAAAATTATGTATGTTTTTAAAGGTAAAATAAAATACCAAGGGAGATATCCCTTGGCTGCTTGCCTCTTCCACTGAAGGTGAAACTCTAGCCACCATTAGCGATATCTCAAGTCATACATGGAGAGCAGAAAAAAAGCTCTTCTCTGCTCTTAGATCAGCAGCATATAGGTCAAATGAACTTGTAAGACCCTGGATTAACTCCAGAAAAGTCCATGCATTTTTTTCTGCAGTATTTGAGCAGTGATACTGGTTCTAAGGCATGCCAGAATAAGTCTTTGAAGACCAACTCCATTACTAAATAATGCTACCTCACCAATACTTCAGGAAATTATGTGCTCCTCATGAAAAAGAGCAATATCTCAGTGCAAAACTGCAAGAATAACCATTAAAAATTATAGTGTCTTATAAAATTATTATAGGCCCTAAATGAAATCCCTTAGTGCTTGATTAGTTAGAGTCTGACTCCTTAGAGCCATTGTGCTTCACTGATTGTATGTCTCATATTGTGTTGTGATCTTCATCCCATAGGAGAAGAGATTAGACAGGAATCATTTCATTCATCAGCAAAAGAAACTCTTTTGCACAGGAACTCAACAGCTACTCAGCCATCTACAGTGGCTTTGTGCAACATTTTCAAACCATTCCTCCCAGTAGCCTGGTAGAAAAGGATTTTTCTGCCAGCTGTCTTCTGCTTTTATGTTCTTAAGGGCTGGCTCAGGAGGTGGCAATGCAGAAGGGCCTGAGGAAGAAAGTGGAATACTGTTGTGAATGTGCTTTGTGGAAGAGGAAGTGGGCTCCATATTCCTCTTTCACGGGCCTTAGCTTCACCAGCCACGCCACAGCATGTTCCTGATTTTGTGACAGGGGTGACAAAGCTGCCCCAGTCCAGGCAGTGTGGGAAGTGACTGTGGCACGTGCAGATTTTCATCCTGTCTTGGCTCCTTCATCTCATGGCATCCCAGGAGACACTTAGGTTTCTAGCCTGGCCACAGTGACTGCTGTTTGTAAATGCAAAATGTTTGTATTTTGGTACACAAACACTCTGATGGGTTTTTCAGCATGTTTTCATGAGCAACATAATGTTCCAGGAAGACTTTTAAGGAACTGCAGTTCAGAGCCAAATTCAGCAACTGCATTAGAAATGGGCAAGTCTTCTAAAGCCAAAAGAACCATGTTTGTATCCATTAGAGAAGAATTGGCTCTTAACATTGACAGAAACAGTTTGCCTTGTTGGCCAGAATTAACAACTGCTCTGATATATACCAGGTCATTTTGTTTGTCATCTCTGGAGTACAGAAAAGATTTCAAATGGCTTTAGCAAGATGACTGGTTCTCTGCTCCCTAGCAATAAGGCACAAATAATTTTAGTATAGAAAATTGACTGTTGCTTTTTTTTTTTTTCTTTTCCTAAGCAAGACAACAAACAATATATCTCTATGTACACTATTCTAAAAATATCTCATCTCTGCAAATATGTCTCTGATGTGGGAGGAGAATGCTTTCAGTTTGCTGCACTCTTTGTGTGAGGCAAGTGAATAAAAACTACCCAGCAAATGCTGGAAGAAAAATTATTTTCCTAACCTTGGAAGGGAAGAGGGAAGCTGATGGACTTGTGCCTTCAGGACAAGGCTCTCTTTTGGTCAGAGAGAGGCAGAACCCACCTGTAGCTCTTAGTTATGTGCTTCATACATAAAACACGCAGGGTAAGAGGTAATTCTGTTGGGTACCATGTCTAGTGGTTGTATAATGTGCCAGTGTGGGAAAACCCAGTGTGTTCCCTGCATCTCTACTGCTGGTGCTAAAGAAGGGATGCCCAGGACTACCCAGAAGTTGGTAAGGATAAGATTATGTTGAGCTGGATTTCAGGCTCTCAAAGAACATGAAAGTGGAAGTAGTGGTGAGAGAGGATCTTCTCGTTTTGGTTCCTAATGGTTCCCATCTGATGTGAAAATTATCTTCCTGGAAAAGACCATAGGCTTGTGTCAAACTGGTTTTTCTTCCAGTGGAAACCAGAGCTGTGGGGGAGGATGAGAGTGCATAGCTGAGGCTCAGTCAGGTGGACATTGAGACACTCACCTCCAGGGTTTAGCTACAAAATAAGCACAGCAGCTGACCTAGATGGCAGCTTGATCAGAATCAGGGGACCATGACCTATGTCCTAAATCCTAGGACAGCTTACCCTGCTTTCTCCTGGCTCATGTGTCTCTGTTCTGGTGCCAATGCTCTCCACATCCAGCAAAATGAAGAGTAGGTACGGACAGAGGGCAGAAATTTCATTGTGCCCTCTGTGCATCAGACTTGATTTTAGTTGAAGAATGAAAGAAATTGGGGAAATCAAACCAGAACAAGCTCCTTTAGTATGATAGCTCTGTTCTGAGGGCAAGAAAGATGCTTTGTTGAGCAGGAATCTGCAGGATGATCTCTGAGATGCTTCCTCTGTGTATTTGTTCTGTCAGTGGAACATTTGCTTTACATGTTACTGACAATACAGGCACAGTCTGTTGACTTTTCCAGATGTTGATTGTCCTGCTTTGAAGCTTCTTCCTGTTGTTTTAGTTGTTTGTGTCTCTGAATGGTGGGTTAGATGTTCTGCTTGTTAAACAAATAATTAAACATTGAGAGCTTTGAAATCCAGTATGTTTAATTAATGAGCTTTGCTCACTTGATGAAAAAGATGTGTACTTAAATCATTACAAAACAAGTATAGTTTTTTTCAGTAGTGAATTCTTATGACAATTTGAAGTGTTTACTAGTTCATTAATAATTTTTTCATTAAACCTTAAAAAGTCACCAAGCAGAAAATCAAGGTTTCACGGAACATTTGCTGTGTTGCCTTTGTATTGTCTCTCCTAAATTCTCCATCGATATGCTTTCTCCAAACTCCTCCTCTACAAAACCATGCTGCCTTATAGCCTGGGATTAGTTAATTATTATTTTTAAATTTTGCTGTACCTTGGACTAAGGTCTGTGGTGGTTCCCTGTGGTGCTAGTGCTGTACAAGTGCCAAAAAAAAAAAAAAAGAAGCAGTCCTTGCTCAGAGGAGTTTCAGTAGAGCTCATGAATACAGGCATCTGCTGCAATGCCTTGTGACACACTTCATTAACTGCTGCACTGGCTGCTAGAGCTGAAACACTCTGGAAAACTGTATCTGCTGCATATTGTGCTTTAAGTTTTATCTCCAAATCTGAGTGCATTTTGTAAAGGGCAGAGAGGAAAGCAGAGGCAGGCAAGGGTCGCTGTCTCCCAGTCTGTGGGGTTTGGATATTCAAATGAGCTGCTGAAGTGGTCCTTTCCCATTGCACTGGCACCTCAGGATAGGCTGGGGGCCACTGTAGTGAGGTGCCCACCTGAGCAAGCTGCCACAAGCTCAGGAAGATCCTGGGAGAGGGTTTAGGCTGGCACATGACACCTTGTGCACCAGAAGAACCATCCACATTTCTGTCACTGGCATCTCCCTCCTGTGGGGTCCAGACCCAGCATCATTCCTCTGTGTGGGCCACCTGCAGAGGGAAAGCATCTATGAGAATTTTTAATTATGTAGGTTTTTTCTCTAAACCAGACAGCTGAACAGCAAGCAGGACAAACTATTCTCATGTCTCTTACTGGCAGCATGACCTGTGGTGGGGTGAGAGCAAAAAAAGGGTGAGGTAGGCTCACCTTCCCACACATCAGAGTGTCCAACACCAGTGAGAGGTCCATTCCATCCCCAGTTTTGGGCAGAAAATAGAGGCAGAGGACTTCAGGAATAAAAAAAATCTTTCTGAAAGCTAATAAACACATAACTTCTTTTCCAGAAGCCTTTTGGGCATTTGCTTCAAATGGACCTATCAGACTCCAACAAGTTTATTGATGAACAAGGCAGTGAAAGCAGAGGGTCTTCAACCTGAGCTTGGCTGTGGGCTCTATCAAAAATCCTTCCCCTGCACACCACTGTCTGTGCTGTAATGAGCTGCTGCCCACTGCTGCTGCAGTGCCCGTGCTAAAGCAGCAAAATCACCTTTTCTGGCCTACAACAGCTCTTTGGCAATTGAGTCACATCATGCTCCAGCTTATTAAATCAAGCACTCCAGCACCAAGCCTTGCCAATGGCCCCTCTGCCATCATTAAGACATTTCTTTCCAGGGTGGGACTCTGTGGGAGCTGCTCCTCAGCTGTGTCTGGGAATCAATAACTTCACAGGGTGGCACTTCTCACCTTTAACCACTGAAAATTCCTGACACTCTTCTGTTAGTACCATTGCAATTCAAAATGTGTCTGTGCTGAGGGAATGGTAAGCCTGGAATTCCTGACCTAAGCCCTGGCTCTGCCTCTTCCTGATTCTCCCACTCTAAAATCTTGGAGTTACACCTCTAGAGAGGAAAACAAATAGTGTTGATGAATCCTGAGGCAGGATTCAAGCCCTGCATTCCTCCTGGTTGTTTCTACCATCAGTTGGCAAAGGAGAAATCTCATCCTATGAGATGATCCAACACCAGTGGTGGTGTTCTCACTACAATAAAAATGGATCCAAACCATCCCCTTTCCCCAAAAAACATCAAAATATGTGAAAAGCCAAGATACAAATTCTTCCTGAAAAATTACGGTTCCCTAGGCAGATTTCTCCTGTCTTCTCTGTTTTATGGCTTTTTCCATAATAAATAGGGGGCAAAGGCTGAAAAAACAACTTGGTGCATAATTTCTGCTTTCCCATGAGTGTAAGATTTAAGGAGCAGCACTGAAATTGGTGAATTTACAGCACCATGGCTGAACTCAACATTTGACCTGCATTCCCATCACCTCATTTTCCATAGCAAAGTGTTCCTGCAGAAGGTCAGAGGGTCAATTCAGTCCTCACCTGAGCATCCAGGGTCAGGCTCCGCTTTTGTCAGGAGGGTTGGAAAGGGAAATAAATATGTACAGTGTGCAGCTTTTGTAAAAATTAGTGCTTAGAACAAACCCAGTGCAGGTATCTGAGGGTGGACAGGGTTGCTGCCACACTCACCCAGTCCTGCAGGGCCTCCAAGGGCTGGGTGCTGAGGCACCCCAGAGTGTGCAGGGACAGGTACAGCCACACTCTCCTCTCTGCATAATATTCTGCTCCTCTCCTTTACTGCATTTAAGGACAGATTTCTTCAGCTCTGATGTGGCCCCACAGCCCCAGCAAAAAAAGCATCATGCTGGTGGAGATCCAGCCCAGGTCCCCTCATCAGAGTCTGCCCAACAAGCCCAGAGCTGGGCTGATTATTTCTTCAGGCAGTTCCCATTTGGCTTTTAATGAAGGGAAAGGAGTGTCAAGTTGGACTGTGCTTTTTATTTACGTGTTTTTCAGCATATCTCCAATCTGATCAGGATGTAACATTTTTGAGGCATGTGAGCTGATGTCAGCTGAAGAGCCTGGCTGCTTTGGAGTGGTTTTCAAAAGCAAGCCCCACAGCTTGAGAAAAAATGGGATTTGAGAAATGAAGAGACTTCTAGAAGTATTTCCAGGGTCACAGGATCTGTTATGCAGGCAGAGTCGTACCTACATGGTTATAACAGACTCCCCAGAGACCTCCATCCCTAAACTCTCAACTTTGTCTTCTTGTGCAGACAGTCAGTATTATTTTATCCAGAGAGATGTGTAGTTTTGGAGGATCTGTAATCATAGATCATAATCATAGGTGGAGTCATGCTTTGTGACAGGACTGACTGAGTTGTTGTTCTTGACTCCAGTGGCAGAGCTGCAGTCTGAGCATGCTCATGCTGAAAATAGAGGGAAGAATTTAATAACTATGACAAATTGGGCCAGATCATCACAGCCTTTATTCAGATTTTGTTTGAGCAAAGTATGTTGTTTTGCAGTGGTGTGTTTGGTTGGAAACGGGTGCTTAAACCTCCTAATTCTAGATTTGCAACTTGAAAATACGTGGTTTGCATTCTCACTTTTAAAGACTCGTGGAAAGGGTGCCTGCAATTTGGTCAGTACACAAGCTGACATGATCACTGAGCCACTGCACAAAGTGCTAGCAGTGAACCACACGAGCTGGGTGTGAAACCAGTCAGATGGGAAACAGTTCAAAAGCTTTTGGGTGCTGAATGTGCTGTGGGGCTCTGTGCACTGCACCTCACACTGCCCTGCTGAAACCAGGGGCCCCTCTGGGAATGCTGTGATGAGGAGCTCATGGAGCTGTGATTCTTGGGACACTTCTCTGTTCCCGCCTTTGGCATGGTGTCACTTGGATGTGGAGCAGTCTGTGGTTAGTTCCAGCTGCCAGGGGAAGGTGGCTCTCCTCCTCTTGCACCCACTGTTTTGCCACTGGCACTGTGGAACAACTACAGCACATTCATTCCCAGCAAAAAACCAAAGCTAATAGCTTTACATCAAGGATGAACCTGACCTTTCATTCTTAATAGCTCTAGAGGCAAAAGATCAGAGAAAAACACGTCAATATTCTTGACTGTATTGATGTTTGGTTGTGCAAATATCTTTCATCTAATAGAAGGGGTCTTAGTTCCTCAGCCTGAAGCTTTGTCAGCTGGGGAATTCAAACTTGCAATATACTCATTCAGTGGGGGAACAAGTTTGGTTTCTTGGAGAGGAAGAATGGAAAATATTAAAATAAAAGTTAATGACCTAGCAATGCCCCCTGGCTAACATTGTGTAAGGGGCAGGGATAGCATCAAAGCAAAGACTTGCATGGCTTTCCTGTCCCACATGTGCAGATAAACTGTGCTCAGGCTTTGCTCTGTGCCATCTGAGTGGGGAACAGGAGTTTAGTATTTAAAACTGAGGTTAAAAGGGGGTTCATTAAGTTATTAATTAAAAAAAAAAACCAAACCCTGGGAAAATTCAAAGAGGAACTTGTCACAGCATTGCACAGGTATTTCTTGGATCCCACAATCATTACTTTGACTGTTACAAGCAGTGTCACTGTTATGTGGTGGGAGCAGGGGAAATTCTCCACGCTGAGAGCCAAGGAGGCTTTCCAGACCTGCCTCTGTCTCATCCAAAAATAGACCAAAAACTCACAGCTCCAGAGCAAGGAGTCATGGCCCATTTACAGACCTGGGCCATGGAGGTTTCTGTCTCTGCTTGCTCAGGTGTCTGAGCCCTGGAGAGAAGGAGACACTAGAAGCAAGTGAGGCAGCACTGGAGAGAAAAAACCTGAAGTGCAGAACTCTCTTAAGGAAAATGGTCCCCTCTCTGGACTGTTCAACTCATATCAGCCTCCTACATTTGGAGTTGAATAGTAGGCAGATAACACATTTGAGGACCATAAACTGAGTGGACTGGATGTGTATAAAAGTTGTAAAAAGCTCACTTGCCATCTGTAACAAAAAACAGTTTAAAGTTAATAGTTCCTCTAGCCACACACATGGTTTCACTTCTGGAGATTATCATGACTTGTATTTTAATTTACTCTTCGATTTGTTTCTGGTCACTGATCCATGGAGGATGCTTGCTGCGCCATATTTTGGCAGGAATTGGAGTGTGTGCATGGAAAGCAGAACTGGTAAAATGTTATTTAAAATTGATCAGCATGACGTGTATGGGGTTTTTTGGCAGCCAGTGTGGCTGATTGCAGCCTTCACTGCCAAAAGACCCAGCCACAGAGACCACCTTACAGGACAAAGAAACAAGTTTGGGGTTCAGTTTTTCCTAGATGGAGTGAATATAGTCCAGCTTTTTATTAGAAGTTCTGCCTAATTTGCAAGGTGATTTTTTTGGGTGGCCTACAAGAAAGTTGAGACCTACTGATTTCCATGGGTATGACCACTGCCAGCAGATGTAAATACCTTTGTGGCTGTGTCAGCAGTGCTTTTCTTTGCTGATCACTGGAAGGGGAACCATCCAGCATGTCAACAATTACCAGCTTTATCTTGATGCCTTAAGTTTTAGTTTTCATATTTTTCAGATTCTGTGCTGCCTAGGTGTGTAGCTCTGAGCTTTATATTAAGTTTTAGTAAGTTCTCTTCACAGGGTAGGTAGACAAAACAATGCTTCAGACCAAGGACAACCATTACAAGCTTCAGGCCCAATAAGCATAAAAAACAGAGAACTGAAGAGAGCAAACAAAGAGGATGGGACTTAATGACTTGAAGCTGTAATTGGACAATTAACCCCAATATGTAAATGGACCAAAACTTATAAAAGTGTAAAAACTCATGAGCAGGATCCATCTTGGGTCCATCCTGGGTGCAGCCCTGGCTGGGCTCTTGTACTGCCCAAGGTGTATTCTTTTGAGGCTTTTTAATAAATACCTACTTTATTCTTTTAGCTCTGTCTAGTCTCTGTTGCAGGGCAGCCTCTCTAGGCATCAACCTCCTTTAACAAGTCATTGTGCCTTTGTGTCTATAAATGTTCATCAGTGCCCACTGGAGAGGGCCTAAGGAGGCACCCAGCAGGAAGGAGATGTTTAAGACCCCTATACTCTAACCCATATGGTTGGGATGCATTTTCCCCTTCAAAATTCTCCTTAACAACCTGCACGGAACAGAAACAAGCAAAGGGGCTGTTTCTAAGGACAAATCCTGTTTGTGATAGACAATAACATGCATGTGTGGTCAGGTAAGCATGCAAACTGCTTCCCAAAGGTGGGATTAATTTCAAGCCTTTGCAAGCTCAAAATTGCCTGGGGCTGTGTTGTTGGTGGTGCTGGCTCCACCTCTGCCAGGGATGCCACTGTTCCCATGGCAACTCACCATCTCCCATTTTAATCTTCCCCTTCTCTTCCATTAGGCAAGATAATTTCCAGACACAGAGCGAGGAAAGAGTGTCCAGTGAACACTTGTTTAGGAGGAGGATGCCACTGGACACTTGCCCACTGCAGGCTGTTGCAACCTCCATCACTTGACTCCTTGCCTCACACAGAGAAGGTTTCCAGCCCACCCAGCACTGCAGAGTATCATGAGAAAAAGCAGGACTGTGAAGTTCATGCACATTCAGGCTCTGGAAAAGGCAGTGTCCATGGTCCATTAAGTTTATATTAAGTTTGTAGCTAGTCTTCAGAATCTTTCTGTTTCTTGCCAAGATGCTACACAGCAGTTACAGCTGTACAGTGAGACACCAGACCAAAAGCATATGATCCCTGAGGAAAATCCCCATTTCCCAGGATGCAGTGACCCATCAGTAAGGCAAGACAGCCCTTCCTCACCCTGATGTTGGAGGCTGCAAGAAGTAAATTGGTACTCTTAGTTTTTAAGAGCAGATAGAAACACAAATAGAAATCCAACTTTAGAGGCCCCTTGCAACCCCTTAACACAGGTCATGGACAGTATGGCACTTGACAGCTGTATGCAGTTTCCTTTTCATTTCTGCAGCACTTTTTCTGTTTTTTCTGTTTCAGATGACTGCAGGAGAAGGTCAAGTTAGGACAGAAACTGTCTAACAGGCTTATTCCTGCCAGGTCCTTTCTTGACTGTAACCACTGCTTCAAATGACTGAGCTGTGTGCTCTCCTTTTCCCTGCAGTTGGCCATGGGCAGAGCGAGGGGGATCGTATGGTTGTCTCAGATTTCCACGTCTTCATCAGGGACAGCTTGCAGCACATTGATCTCATGAAGAAAGAGCACCCAGAACTGCCCATTCTCATCCTGGGGCACTCCATGGTAAGCACCATCCCCTACCCCTCCCAGCAGCACCCAGGACGTGTGTCATAGTCTGCTGGTACTCATGTGGATGGCAGGAAATAACTCATTCCACTGCAGGAAAACAAAACTACAAGGAACCTTCCCTTCCACTTCATTCACTGACTGATTTGTCAGCATGCTATAACCCTGAGATCTGCCTTGAGTAAAGACAGTCCTTAACTTTTCTACCCCCACCATGGCCCTAATTAGTGCCATTTGCAACAAGAAGCCTGCTTTTTAACACGACCATTCATTCCCGTGGCTATGTGTAAGTCTCACCAGCTCCCTGCAGCATCGGGCTTCCCCTTTCATTTTAACCAGTAACCAGGAGGTTAAGCCCTCCAAGGCTTTGTGAGCAGCATGGGGATGAAACATGAAAATACCCTGTAGCCTCATTCTGTTAAACAACCTAACAGGAAAATGTACCAGGGATTAAGGCTGCAAAAACAAAGGCACTGATTTGGTGAACAGATCTGAAGCCTGATTCTGACAGCACGGGCCAAATCCCTTTATTCAAGCTAACAGTATTCCCACTGATGTCATTGATCTGCTCTCCCTGCCTTCCCAGAGGAGAGGAAAATGAATGAGTACTTTGGGATTCAGTTCATGCTCAGATAAATAAGAATTCTTCTTGCATAAGAAGGCATGGCATGCTCTGAAGGGCTCCTGTGCTCCAAAGCCACTGTAACAAGGAGCAATTTCCCAGTGAGGTCTTTGAGATGCTTCTCGCTGCTGCTCCATTTAACAAGCCCCTGGTTCTCCAGAAGGGTGGAAGTTCACCAAATATTTCCCTTGGCAGCTAATCTTCTGCAAACTTTCCCAAGCAAGCCCACAGGATCCCTTCCATCTGCACCCCTCACCATCAGCCCCTGTCCTCGTGCCTGGCTGTCATTCAGCTCTGGACCACGGACTGGGTGTTAGCTGCCAGGACCTTGGCACAGCACCGTGGGGCTGGAGGGGCTGGGGACACTGAGAAGGAGAATATTTAATTCCCATTAATTAGTGAAGATTTTCACATGCCAGTGGCAGCATTGCTGTTGCCCAGGTTACCAGGGGCCCAGCATGGAGCAAGCCTGGCTTCACGGCATCTTCCTGATGCAGCACCAGTCTGCCAAGCTGATAAACCTCAACTTATTTTTCAAGTCCCACCTGAACTACCACTTCAGACATTTTCTTCTTACTTCTCAGTCCTTTTAAGTAAAGAGAACACAAGGCATCCCAGGGAGCAGATGGACATTGCATGGAGAGTTGAGTTCAGTGTGACGTGAGGGTTTATAGCATGAGAACAGAAACCAGATCTCTTCTCCCCCACAAAAACCAAACACTTCCAGTGCTTCTGCTCCTTCAGCCTTCCTTGCTGACCACACTGCACTCTCAGTGGGGCAGAAGTAATTGCTTGCTTGGACTAAACCTCTTCCAGTAACAGGATTACTGTACAAACACAATGTTGGCACCTGTATTAAGCTGTGGGCTGTTATTTTGCATTGCAGGGGGGAGCCATCTCCATTCTGACAGCTAGTGAGCGACCCAGTGAGTTTTCAGGCATGCTGTTAATCTCTCCTTTAGTGGTAGCCAGCCCAGAAGTCGCCACTCCCATCAAGGTAAGAGCAAACCCACGTTGCACATGGTCACCTTGCTCTGCTGCAGAAGGAAAAGTGTTCAGACCTCTGGCCTTGAAATGCAAAACCCTGCTGGGATCTGTGCCCCCCAGATGCCAGTCAATACTTTTCTTCTGACTGCCTCCCCCACAGTTCCACCTACTTTTCAGAGGGGAAGTGAATCCTGAACCTGTCCAGAAAAACCTATTTAAGCAAGAGTTGGGTACTGGTGGTAGCAGACTGTGCTTTCTTCACCTCACCCCATGGCAGCCCACACAATGCTGTCCTTTCCCTTCCTCTCCTACAGCTTTCTTCCTGACTCATGCAGAGTCTGGTATAGTTGCAACACAGGCTGCTGGCTAAGTCAGGCCAGGGTTATTTTTGGCATTTGGGGGATGACCAATTTCTGAACAGAACTAGAACTCCTGAGTCCTGGAAATCCTTTATGGGCCTCAAAAGAGGCTTCCAGGTAAAGCATCACTGCCCCAGCTGCACCCCATTTGATTTGATACCATAACAGATCATCTCTTTTGGTTTGCATTTAGGCTTTATCCCCCTCCCATTCATATCTCCTCCAGTGCTGTTTCTGATCCACAATTGCATTGCCCAGTTTGCCCTACCCCAGTTCTGCAAAGCAACTGAGCCTCAGCTCTTTCCTCCTTTTTGCATTTTTAAAAGAATAAACAAAATCCTAAAAGAAGCTGGAAGCAAAGGGAAGGAGCAGCTAAACCAGCAGGAAGGACAGAGCCTCTCATTCCCACAGGACTCCTTCCTTTATCCTTTCTTCTTAGACACTTCTCCTAGGGCTAGCTTCTTGTTTTAATTTACTTCTAAGATATTTCTCCTTTTTTTTCTTCTGTGAGGAAGGAGACAGATTGCCTCAGCTTTCAGTACAATCCTGTCTCACTTTCTGCTGTAGCCAAAGCCATGTATGGAATTCACAAATCATTACAGGCACCAAAGGGTGCTTTCTAATCACCTCTTTTCCACTGAAGAAAATGCATTAAGACCTCTAGCCTTAGGATGCAGGACCCTGCTGTGATCTGAACCACCTGGATGCCAGTCAATATTTTCCTTCTAAGTGCTTTCCCATAGTCCTACCTAATTTTAAGAAGAGAAATGAATCCCGAAGTCATCCATTCCAAATAGACTTATTTAAATAGAAGTCAGAGTACCAAAGTCTGGTTTTAGGAGGCTGGTTACTGATTCTTCATGAGTGAGGCTACATCTGGCATAAGTGTCCCATAAGCACCAGTGCCCCTGCTTTTCCTTACTTGGGAAAGCAAAAAAGAATAACTATTAAGAAAAAATAATAAACAGTCTGAATATGAGAGAGACTGTTAGCCTTTTTTTTTTTCTAATCAAGGAGAATAGAGAAAGATTGCTATAGCTTTACCTTTTGCTAGATGCTAAACTCTTTCTGAAACAAGGACTCGCCAGTTCTGTGGGAACTAGCATTACTGTAGTCTGGGTTGTTGCAGATCTGTACCACATGTTGCTTTATTTCTATGTAAGAAATAAATGCCATGATGCATCATTTAGGTAGGAAATCCTATTCTCTAACTGAAGTATTTTGGAGGTGTTTATACAGTCTCTTTCCTAGAAAGTCTCTCACAGACAGTATTACAAGAGCACAGTCAGTTTCTTTCTATTTCAAATCTATTTTTACATCTCAAAACTGATAAAAAATTAATTATTCCTGAAATAGCTCTGCTCTGTCACACTCAGCTGAAATCATTTCAGGAGTTGAAAAGGTATTCACAAGAGGAAGGATTGAAAAAAGCAGAGCATTCCTGCATAAGCCACATTTTCCCATAAAGCTGTGTGGTTTTCTTTCCTCTGAGAGTCACAAAACATTTCATGGTGATTGTGCTTCTGAGGAACAAAGCCTTAGTTTTCCCTTGGAACTGGTAGGATTTCTCAGCCTTGGGCCATTTCCCAAGGACCATTGCATTCATCCCTTTGCTAGGGAAGTTTCCAGCTGAGCAAGAATTTACCTTGGCCTGAACAAACCAGGGCTCAAGACAATAATAACAGTGAGCCAGATGACACACTGGGTCCTTCAGACCCTCTTAGAAAAATACCTTCCCTGGCTGCTGAGCCAGCCCTGGCAGCAGCAGAAGCACAGCATGTTTGCAGGCTCTGTGCAGGAAGATCAAATGCTGCTCTTTGCAGAAACACAATTTCACCAGTGCCCTATAAATACTGTGTCCTGTGCTTCTGATGGAAGCATCCAGTTGCAAATCCAGTAGAGTGAGAGGCATCTTGCTGCCTTCCCCCTTTTCTTCTCAACTGACCTGGACAAAATTCAGCTCTGAATCTCTGCAGTTTCAAAGGCTGCAGAGACAGGAGTCACATATGCTGGCAAAGGGCAGAGCAGGGGTGAAAGAGCATCTCCCACTACATTTCTGCTATTGAATGCTTTGAAATCAGGTGGGCAGGACAACCCCTTAGGAAATATTCCCTGGTGTTTAATCCTGTACTGACCCTCAGCCTATTGTTTAAGGACTCACTACACGATATTCTGTCTTTACCTTTTGTGTTTTCCATTTCGCCTCTTGCTGATCTATTGTTTTCTAACCTGACTGGGCATCATGTTGCTCATTGTCTCTCAGCCTGAATCTGCACCCAGTAAAACTGCAAAGGACTTTTCCTAAGGTTCAGTCAAACGGGAAGAAAGTACAATACTTTTTTTTTTTTCATTATTCCTTTATTCCGTCCAGTTTAGCAGAGATGTTAGTCATCAGGTTCAGAGTTCATAATCCTGCCTAGGATATACGAAGGTGCACAGCTCAGATTATCACTGCCTGGAGTTAACATGAAATGAGGAAAACCCCATTCCTTCTTGGATCATCATAAGGTCATACCTGCATTGTTGTGTAGTAAAAATTAATTTTGCTGACACAGTGTCATAGCCAGTGAGGGGCTCAGCGTTCTGGCAGACAGTGACACTGGTTCCTACTCATATCTACCCCAAGGTACACAGGTGTCCCCAAACCTGCTGTGAGTCTTTACTGCTTTTCACTCCTCGATGACTTTGACTTCAACCTTGTGTTATTCCTTTAATATCATAATTAATCTGCCATGTGTCATCTGTGATATGAAGTGCCAGAGTGTGCTTCAGAAATGATTAGGTATCTGCAGAAACAGAGGGCACAGGGGACAGCCTACTCCAAGTGTTAGCTGTGAACACCACAGGGCCATAAACCAGACCAATGAACACTAACTGTGCACTTTCTGACTTAAGTGGTGATCACTTAATTAGAGGCAGCTATCAAAGCTATCAAAAGATCAGAGCAGAACTCTGGTATCAACGTGATTGTAGTGCTATTGAAATGAAAGATGTTACCCTTTCTTCTACCAGCAGTTTCCAGCCTGGGCTGCTCAATGATTTTGTGTGTTGTTCCCAGGAGACGTGTGAGCAATGGATTCCCTCAGCCAATGCATGCACACTTGGCTGTTGTTTATTTACAGGTTCCCTGGAGAATACACTTATCAAAATGAGTGCAGCCTAGGCAACTGCTGCAAATTGCACCCATCATCACTTATGCACTGCAGCCTGAAATCAGAGCTGTGGCAGCAATACAACACCAAAACCCAGCCCTTTAAGAGTTGGAAATGACCTTTTCCTATCAAAGTACTTAACTGAGGCCTTTCAGAAATTAACTTAAGAATGAGGAAAAGGCACAGTACAATGAAGTTGTGCTGCTGCATGTGGACGGACAGCTGACGGCATTTCAGTCTAGCACACCCACTCCCTGCTCCCAGGAGCAGTTTAAACACTTTCCTCGTTAAGAGAAATGTTTTAAATATAGGACAGATCTTTCTCCAGAGTTAGCTGACAATTCTCAGCTATTTAACTCCTGTGCTGATTTCCATCAGCTCAGCATTTGGGCCTCTGTGTTCCCTCTCTTCCTCTAACTAGCTCTTTGACTTCTTCCTTTCCTCTCCCACAGGTTTTTGCAGCTAAAGTGCTCAACTTTGTGCTCCCAAACCTATCACTGGGATCAATAGACCCAAATGCAATTTCCCGGAACAAGAAAGAGGTGAGAACCTTAATCCCATTTTAAGTCACTGCATAGTTGGTATCTCAGTCCTGCCGTTTTCTTTTTAGAAAAACCCCACAAGTGTTTTGCTAAATCAGGAGGGCAAAATCTGTACTGGTGTAGAGAGGTGACACGTCTCTGAAGCCAGTGGAACTGCTCACAGAAGGCTGTGGGAAACAGCTGCTCCTCCCTGGGGTGTGCCTTGCACCTGCAGCTGCTCTGGGTACCAGACGTGGCAGAGAGCTGCAGGTGCAGAGGCAAGAACGTGGGAGCCATGTCTTTGTCTCTGCTGCACCACCACCACTCATGACAGCAGCAAAACCCAACTCAGGTAGCAAACACACTGCTAAAGTCAACTTTTCCACCCCTGCTCTTTGTGGTGAAATCATGCAAAACCCTACAGTCCTTGAGATTTGTTTTCCTGCTTCCAAACCAGAATCACCTTGTGCCAGATGCATTCAAAAAGAGCATGCTTGAACCAAAGAATTTGTTACAAGTTCTCCTGGATCACACTCTGACCCTGCTACAGCCTTTCCAAACAAATTATAAATTCATGCTACACTCAAGAATAATGCTTTAAGGAGCTGCAATTGAAGCAGCTGTTGTAACACAGCTCCAGCCTCACCACTGTGAATGTGCAGGGAACTGTCCAGGGTTGAGTTTTTACAGTGCCACAGTTTTTACAGTCCCAGTGCCTGGGACTCATCTCCCATTCACACTCACTCCTGGTAATAACTGTGTCAGCCTATTCATGCCATTACTGCAGAAATAGGTGTAATTGCAACTGCTGCAACACCATCTAAGGAGGGTTTTTCCTTCTCACCATTGTGGGAGGAGTGAAAGGAGAGCAAGGGAGTCACAAACCATAAATGAATGAAGGTGCTTAGGCTAGACCCAGAACTTGGTGCATTTCAGAACCCACCATTTTTTCTTGGCACTCAAGGGTGTCTCAACTTTGCTGGTGCAAAGTGGTCACTTGTTCCTGTGCTCTCATGCCAGCTCACATCTCACTGACAGATGCTGTCATTTTCCCTGCTGTTCATGCAATGGTTCATACCTTAACTAGGAATTAACAAATTGCCTTTCTCTGGGGAGGCAGCTCGACCAGCATTCGAATTGAAGCTGAAAGGATCAGGGACAAAGACAGTGCCAACATCTGTGTGAGTGCAGTGCATTTGGCCTCTGCATATCCCACATCTTTGCCTCACCTATTCAGAAAACTGGAAAGCAAAGAGTTTCCCAGAATAGCCTCAAGGCCCATGGCTGTTTCTTGGCACTGCCAGAGGGGTTTTTGTTCCAATGACTTTTAGTTCACTTATTCTTGAACAGAGCACAAGATTTCACTGTGTTGGAGGTGGAAAGATCCAAGGAGCTGAGGAAAAGAAGACAGGCCTAGAGTGGAGTGAGATCATGTACATCCGCTGCTGCACCGTGTGACATATGCTCGAAAGTACCATATGAGGCTGCACAAAATATATGCTTGGGAAGAGGGCTGACTCCAGTCTAGCTGCAGAAACCTGTTCTTAATTACATTCAGCTGCCATAACTTGTTGCATGTAATTCAGAGAAAAGGTTTAAATTAGACAATTAATTCACTTAAATGACACAGTGGAAAATTTTCACATCCACTTTTGTATTTAGAGGATAAAAGCCATCAGTGCTCTGGAGGAAGAGAGGAATTGGAGAGCTTTATTCCCTCCCTGAAGAGTGAGCATGTCTGGAACGTGTGGGTCTTTGCCTGTTTCTGCACTCATTTGTTATGTGACACCTGAATTCTGCTGCAGCTGCATTTAAAGGGTGTTTTAAATTTAAAACATTTAAGGATGTTTTAAATACACCTCCAAGATCCTCTGCTGGAAGTTGCTACTGTTGCACTTGATAGCTTTGTAGGAAAAAAGTGATGATGTAGGGACACCCTGCATAATAATACATTTAGGGAAGTGTCAGAGAGCTCCTGAAATTGGCACACAGTATTGACTGAGCACTTCCGTTTTGTGGTGATGTTAGGAATCACCACAGCAACCACTGGACATACTTTATAATAATTGCTATTGTGTTGTCTTTCTAACTACTTATTTGCTGCTGCTTTGTCTGTTCTGTGATGCTTCAAGTCTCTAAAGCTTCCTTGGAGCGTTGTTTTACCTCTGGCTTTTCCACGGAGCAAGGGAGAGCCTTTTGCAGTGGATAAAGGTGTAGCTCTGCTTCATTAGAGCCTGCCTGCAATGGAGATGTCTTCCAAATGAGATGCCCTGTGTGCCTTCTCACCTATACCTGAGCACACAGCTGACATAGCAGCTGTGGGTAGTGATGCAAAGCACTTTCCTGACCCCCTTCAGACACCAGGTTTTGAGGCTCCAGGCACCTACTGAAGACAACACAGCATTTTGCTCCTCTGGTGCCTCTAAGCACACTCCACCCTCCTTTTGGATTCAAGACGCTCATATTTAAAGCACACTATGTGCTGGAAACATCCATTATTTATATGTTACACATACACTCCTGCCAGACCAGCTTTCTATTCACTAGAAATATTTTTGGGACAACATCCAAGAATTTCCTAATGAGTCTGTGTTCCCAGAAAGCTGTCTTCAGGGAGTGGGGACTGAAATATGGAATTATGTAGAGATATTTGTTTGATGTTTGCTGTATCAAACCCAAGAGAGAAAAAAGAGAGCAAGAAGCAACCTTGAAAACCAGTCCTGTTATTCCAAGGAGGAATGACATCACAGTGGCAGGAACCTCTTTACCCCACTAGTCTTTGTTAACTGCTGTTGACTTAGTGGATTTAAGCCTTGTCCCTGCCAAGGCAACATAGGATAAGGCTGCAGGAGGAGATGCAGACCTCTAAACAGGTCAATGCCATGCAGCAACCTGATGGTTGCTTCTGTCCTAGAATTACATAAAGATAAAAAGAGCTGTTGTGAGAGACCCTGGAGAGCCTTTGCCTGACAGTGTCTGGAAGCATTCACTGGCTCTCCTGGGATCACCTTCTGTTCTTGCCCCCTGTCTCAGAGCTTGGTGCAGCAACAACAGTTTTGGGCTTGCAGGGTTTGCAGAATGTAGCCTGCAAAATATAAAGCCCATTCCCTGTCTTTCCTCCTTCCCCAGAGAACTGCTGCTTGGCACTCACCCCATTTCTGAGCATTAACTCTGACAAGGAGTCCTGTTCATTGACCAGGACCAGGATACTGCCCCTGCAGTCCTGATCATTTTGCGTTGGGACTGGGTTTGGTCTTTTTTTTCCTCTTGCTATCATCTATACTAAAATATTTGTTGGCTGCTCAGTAGCTAAAAATCCCTGTTCTTTCTTCAGACAACAAGAGAAAGAAAGAAACCTTTAGGTAATTCTTCTAGCATTTATGGCCTGGGGAGGGGGCCAGCTTACATGAATTCATCAACGCTGTTTTACTTCATGGGAAGGAACCTTCTGTCAATCCATCCACTCATCCCTCCTGAATCCCCCCTGCAAAATCTCTTATTTATTATATTCAATTAAAAAAACAAACAGACAAACCCACCAAACTAAAAAATAATAAAACCCATCCATCTCAAAACTGTGTTGCTTTAGCAGAGCACTGTGACATAGGTCCAGATTAGGCTGAAGCCAGTTGCTAAGTAGCCAATGCAACGCAGTGGCTTTGCTCAAAAAGCTAATGAAAAGTCACCATGTTTGGCTGAGCATATCAGGGTAGACCCAGCTGCCAAGAGGAGAGTGAGCTGCACCACACCAGGCACTTGGTGTTCTGAAAGTCAAAGCTGAATGTTTTCCATGAGCACATTCACAAGGGAACCGTTTCTTCTAAACACAGGTGGCCTCTTGCCCTGTAGGAAGGACTTTGGAGCAGGGAAGGTACAGCTGAAGAGTATAGGGGATGAAAGATGCAGATGGAAGTTTCTGCACTAACAAGCTGGCTGGGCACTGGGATGGTCCATGCAGAGCCAAAAGGACTGTGAGCTGTTCAGTCTCTGCTTCCCAAGGCCATTAGCAGAAGCAAAGGATGTTTACCATGTCCCAATGTCTTAACCACAGTCTCATTTTTGCACTTGCCTCTTACAAGTTTTCCAGCCCCTCAGCAGGCACATACTTCTTTAAAAGGAAGATACTATGTGTAATATCCTAATATGATGAGCTATGATGATTATCTTTGTCTCCCTGCCAAAAATTACCCCTCACTTCAGAGCAGACATAATCTTGCACAGACACCAAAATACAACAATGGCCTTAATCAAATCCTAGAAACATCCACCACTTCCAAGGATCTCTAAGTGAGTTCTATGACAACTTGAATTTTTTCAGTCCAACTCCAAGACAGAGTGGAGTGGCTGTACAGCTGTCCCTCCCTGGACCATCCTCAGTACTATGGGCTGGGACTGAATGGTGTCAGCCACTAATAGTCCCAAATTTCCCCCCACATCTTTCTCTTGCTGCATGTAGGGATAGGAACCATGGATTCAAGCAGTGGGAGATGGTGGGGACTGGAAGTAAGAAAGTGATGGGGAAAGACTTGTGAGCACCAGGGTGCCTCAGTGCCACCCCCATTTCCAGTGCTTTGTGCTCCAGCACATTTGAGATGACAACAGGGGAAACTGGCTTCAAATCCTGTGGCAGGTGAATGCATCCAGATGGGAAAGCCCCACCATGTACTATTCTGCCACCTTGAGAATCTCATCTCATGAGGAATTGAAGACAGAATCCACCCCAAAACCTTTCTGTCCATACTGTCCTCCAATGCCTGCCTGTGCCTACACCTACACATGGCTACATGTCCTTGGGTGGCCTTTGGGTCACCTCCTACCCATGGTCCCCTCAGGGCACGCACAGGCAGAAGCAAAAGGACCTCAAGTTAATGCCTTCAAGGTAGAATTTGAACAGACTCCACTGCCTGTGAGGAGAGGAGGAGACTGTTTTCAGCTAACCTATAAATAGCCATCATTTCTATAAACATCTGCCAGGGTTGGGAGAAAGAGGAGGCTGTGCCAGAGACCAGCCCATAATCAAAGCATTCTGGCAAATATTGCCATAGTGGGGTCTGTGTGGGCCGTCTCCACATACAGTATACAAATATTTACTGTAGATTTGCCTGCTGCAGTAACTACTCCTTCCTAGCAACTTTCTGCACCAGCTCTTGAGCATTTTTATTCCCTCACAATCTGGCTGAGCAAGTTGTTGACTACTTTTTTTTGCCTACCACCTAACACCATCATTTGCTGCCTTGTCTGTCATGCTTTGCAGCCAGAGATGATCCCTTGGCTTTGCAGTCACCTCTGTCAGTTGTCTGTAGGTGTAGGTCATGGTCACCACCCCAAACAGGAAAAGAGAACATTTGAGCCCTCAGCAGAGAGGATAATGGCCTGGAGAGCATCAGCTTTCAAATAACACAGTCTGAAGAACTCTCTGTAGAAGAGATATCACACTGGAATGACAGAAGGGCACAGCAGAGGAGAAAAATGCAGGCAGGTGCCCCTGTGGGAATGGCCTTTGTCCAACACTGGTTGTTCCCCTGCAGGAGCTCTTTTCAAAGAGCTCTGTCTTGAATATTTTCTAGTGGTGTAAGAGAGAAACATGCAGCAAAGAGCATGTCAGGCTGTGTGAGCAGTGCTAGTAAGCCACAATAGCTCAGCCTTGACTCTGATGGCCAGGTATCCTGAGAGAGCAGGGAATGGCTGTGCCAGCTGAGGGAAGACTCTTCACTGCCAGGCTGATCTGCTTTTTCTCATATGCATGAAATACTGCTAATCTTAAATTACCTCTTTCTCCCTGCCAGATGGAGTCTTACACATCTGATCCCTTGGTCTACCACGGTGGCATGAAGGTCTCCTTTGTCATCCAACTGATGAATGCCATTGCCAGAATCGAGCGAGCCCTGCCCAAGCTGACTTTGCCCATCCTGGTGCTCCACGGCTCTTCTGACAAGCTCTGTGATATCAGGGGCTCCTATCTACTGATGGACACAGTGCAGAGTCAGGACAAAACACTCAAGGTCATCTTGCTTTCTTGGTTGTTAGGAGATGATGCTGGCAGTGTTGGCCTGAGCATGAGTGACTGTGAGGGGTAGGGAGCCTGCTGACCTCCAGAGAGCTGGAGGCCACGAGAGCTGATGGACTGGTGAGGCTGGGCAGGTGACAGCCCCTTTCACCAGGAGGTAGCCCAGGCTCAGCCCTCCCTGGGCTCAGTGTGGTGGCCTTTCACCAGCTACAGCCAGGCTGGGGGCAGGGGATGGTGAGCAATGCCCCAGTGCTGGCTGTGTGCCTAGAGGGTGTCTTGGACATGAAGCAGCTTGGTGTAGAAGTAGAGCAAGGCTCAGAAGCAGGTGATGTGTTGACCCAAAAAGCTCTTCTGAACAATGCCAACTGTGTGAGCACCAGCCTTACCTCATGTCCCAGCGTGTAACGGTGCAAGAAGTTCTTTCCAAAATGCTGGACAACAAAAGCCACTTCACATCTGCTCATTTCAAGAGAACCACAGCTGATTAACCAATTGTTAGCACATGAATAAACCTGAAAGAGACACTGAGAGACCAAGGGAAAGCTTTTGTCATCAGAAAAATAACTGGATAGTCTGACCATAAAAGGAGTAAAATTGCACAAGGCATGATGGGAACATCCCCCATTGTCCTTTACATTCCAAGGGCATGATAAGTATTTCCTCCTCCTTAGTGGGATAAGAAGCAAGAAATCTATAGGGCTGGGACATGCATTATGTTCCTAAAGGGCAGCAGGGTGCTCTGGTACCCACAGATGTCAGGCAGCAATGCCAACACCTTCCTGCTTGTTGAGGGCCAGCACCACCACTGGCATCTCCTCGATTTCATAACCTGGTACATCTCAGAAAAAAACTGACAAGTTGTGGGCAGGACGTGTTGGACCTGTGGGTGTTGATGAGAGGGGACTGAAGGCTGTTTTTTTCATGCAGATTTATTTTTTCTGTGCTAATCTCTACTTCTCCCTGGTTGCAGGTGTATGAGGAAGCCTATCATGCCCTCCACAAAGAGCTGCCTGAGGTCTCTACCTCTGTCTTCACAGAAATACTGACATGGATTGGCCAGAAGGTCTCAGCAGCTGGGGAAACCAGCCATACTTAAGAGCAACTGCATTTGCAGCTCTTACTGGGGTTTTCTGGGAATAGATGTTTTTCCTACTAGAAATCTCTTGGGAAAAGACCTAACATGGAGGGATTCTTGGAATATTTTACCACACACAGCGTAAGGGAGGGTGGGGGGAGAGGCTCAGGGTGGGGCATTATTTGCTGATGTAAATGGCCACTGCCCTAATCTGAAGAAGAATTGATAGCTGTGGGATGCCACTCACCCACCAAATTTTCTCCACAGCTTCCCCTTCTCTGCTTTCACTGTGGTGACTGGGGTATGTTTATACTGCAATAACTATTGGTATGTAAAAGAAATCAGTATCTTCCACTTCATGGTTTTGATGCCAGGTGCATCCCTTGTCCCCACCACCCAGTACCTTAAAAACCCTGGTCCTTGAGAGGAGAGCACTAACAAAGGTGCTGGGTGATGAGGAGAGGCTAAAGATGGAGTTGACAGCTCCCTGAAGGTGAAAGGCTGATTTTCAAGATCAGACCTCTTTGGATACTACCTTTTTAAGCAGACCAGGCCAGGGGAGAGCATAGAGATGCCTCCCCCACCACCCTGCACATGCTCTGTGAGTTTGCACTCGGGGAAAGCATGTTGAACCGTGCTTTGATTTTCATCATCTGAGCAGGATCCCAGAGGGAAAAGAATGTGGAATCAAACCCACTTAGCACATTCAATTCCCATGCTTTTCCCCATGTCAAACCCCATCTCCTCTGCAAGATGAACTATTCTGTAAATATTCCTAAGGACAGGGTTTTTTCCTTCCTTCCTTTTTTTTTTTTCCTCTCCTTATTTTTTCTTTTGGAATTAATCACTTGTGCTACTGAAACTGAAAAAGCAAAGTCAAAGTTATAAGAGAATATATTAATATAATATATTATATATATAGAGGTGGCTGGAAGCTGGGAAAGAAATGGGAGAAGAGTAAAGAAGGAGTTAATAATTCCTTCTCTTGGCAAGGAACAGTGTTGTCCTACCAGGATCTGGTCCTCTCACCATAACTTTACAGTCATAATCTGTTGTTTTCCTTCATCAGTTGGAAAATGTCCTGAAAATAATGCTAGAGAGAAGTGCAGAGCATGTGGTGGGTGGGGAGTAGCAGTGGGTGTCCTCATGGTCCACTGGTTTAGCAGGAGACCCACGGTGTGAGCAGAGATCCTGTCCAAGCTCATCCCAGTCCCCTCCTCATCAGCACTGGGGTAGATCACTGAGGGGCTGAGCTCAGCCCTTCAGGACATGTGGGGAGCTGAAGGCAGAGTGCAGAGTGTGACCATCCATCCACCCTCTGCCTTGCTGTGCTGGGGCACCCACTGACCTGCTATACAAGTGCTGTGGAGGAGCCTGTGGACAGGTAAATTTGGTAAGCCAAATTCTAGAGCTACCTGAGTCTCTGCTAGAAGCAGGGTGAGAGGAAAGAGTTTAGACTCTGGATGAGAGCAGAGACATTATACTGACACAGTAAAAGCTGCATAGTGATGACAGAGTGGCTGTGTGGGCCAGTTTATCCAGCATGATGGCCCTCAGCATCAATACACTTCTTGGCATTATCCAAAGGAAGGGGTTTAACCTGCACCTCTCCCTCTGGCTTTGCAAGAAGAGAATGCCAATGTTGCACTACGAGAGAGTGGGGCATCTCCCCCAGTGACAAACCAGCCCTCACTGCCTTCCCTGGCAGCAGCAAGAAGCACTGCTGTGTCCTGAGCTGCTGCCCCCAGGGCTGGATCCCTTCTCTGACAGCCAGGGGTGTCACCCACCTCTCCTCCCTTTGGAAGCAGCTCTAGCAAGGTTCAGGAAAGGGACCTCTGTGCAATAACAGAATCAGGGCTCAGTCCCATTCAGTCCCAGCAGCACGGATGAATGAAAGATGTGTGGATGCAGGTTGTGTCCTTGTAGTCGCCCCAAGGGGCCCAAGTCAGGGAAGCTCTTTTATACAGGTTGATCCAGGCACTTTGGCATTTGTATTTTCTTGCCTCTAAAGAGAGGAACGAGCTGTAGATCTCCCAGCAACGCCAGCTTTTTATTGAAATATTATTCCAGTGCAATCAGCTGTTCTCAGCAGCCCCTGCTGAACCTCTGGTGACACTTACTCTGGGAAGGAGCAATGAGCAGGTCACCTGCTTTCCATCTTCCAGCAGCCTGTCTTGAGGCAACTTCTTGTTGCCTGAGCAAGCTCCCTCCTGGCCAGATGCTCTTAGAGCAAGACAGCAAGAAGAGAAACATTACAGCAGTGATAAATCTCACCTGCTTCTTCAGCTGGAAGGGGAAACAAGTGGGTGTGATCCAGAGGTGACAGACGTTGCGGGGGTAGTAGCAAGATGATGACTTAAGGATAGGATTTTTGAAAGCACTTTTCTTGAGGAAGTCAGGAGGAGTAAATCAATGCCCACATTCTTTACATCCTTTCCAAAGTGACAAGCACTTTGCAGGAGGGGAGAGGGAAGTGACCCTTCAGCAGAAAGGTCAGAGCCCGTTCGCTCCCTCCAACCTGGCTTCAGGCAGAGGAAAGTCCGTTGTCAGTGCCTTTGCTAAAATGTGTCCTTTCACCCAAAAAACATCTGCAGCTGAACAGAACTAAAGGGAAACAAATTACATTGATCTGGGGAAGACTTGTCCTTCTGTCTATAGCTAAGCTCAGCAGTGGCACATGGCCTGGGGAGGCTGTGTTTGAAAAGAAAGGTTAATACAAAAAATCTACAAAGAACAACAACAAAAAAAAGCCAAATGACCCCAAAGCCATGGCACAGCAGCAGGTATTGCCACCCTCAGCCAGCTTTCTGAAGAGTTACCTTCTGAGGCAATTAACACAGGGAAACCTGACCCCACAGACCCCTGGGCTGGCTGCTGAGCTGAGAGGGGCCACAGCTCCTTGGCAGGTAGGGAAATGAGTGCAGAGGGAAGGAGCCAGGAACAAACCAGCCTGGGCCAGGTGAGACACTGATCTGCACATTTCAGCTCTCTCTGCTGTTGCTGATCCCTTTCCCTGCCTGTAAGCTCCTTTATACTGACCCAGTTAGGTTTCACCAAGCCCCGGAGGAATTCTTCCTTGGCTGACCAGATTAGCAATGAGCAGAGCAGCTGCTGAGGGAAATGTAATTACACTCTATTTCCAACTGGCAGGTACCACTTGCAGGGAGCACAGCCAGCCTTATGAATGTTGCTGTGCAGAGCCACACGAGAGTCTGCTCTGCCTTGGAGAACAAGTGGCACTCGTGACTGAGCAATAGCAACGTGTAACTACTGTATATATCACCACCTGTAGCACTGAGAGGCCATTGCCCACTGCCTAACCCATCATGTTTTCTATCTAGCCTGTCCTTTTTATACCACTCACCTTAGCACACTGCCAGCACAAACCCGTTGGGATCACATTTCCTTTTACAAGTTATTCCTGAGGTTGTCTCTCTTGTTCTGTTGTGTTCCAGTTCAATAAAATACATTATATATATATATATATACATATATAAAAACATATATACATACACATGTATTTTCAGTGGAAAAACCATATACAAGTTTAGGATTCTTAAAGGAAAACAATGTATATTGCAACTAATAATAAAGTTATGTTTTCTGAACAGAGTGTGTCTGAGGGCATCATTGGTGACCAAAGTGCTTCCCACACCCCATATTAAACAACATTGTAGAGCTGGTGGAGGATACTCAGTAACAGGCAAACTCAGCCTGCTTCAGCATCTGGTTCCCATGCTTTTAGAACATTAAAACATGATGTTGGTCCTGAACTAAACCCAATTCCAACAGGAATTGTACCGTGGCCAGGAGCAATGCTGATTAAATCCTGTATTTTGTCCCCAGCTGTGACTGCAGATCAGGCTGGGGATGCTCTCAGCTCCCAGGCAGTGCCCAGATGCTGTAAGAGCTCCAGGTCCATCCAGAGCTAGGGTTGGTGCTGTCAGAGTGCCCCACACTGCAGAAATGTCCCCCCCTGCCCAGAGAGTGGGGCTGGGCCAAAGAGCAGCCACAAGGTCCTCTCCTGCTCTCCTCTCCAGGCACATTTCAGGACAAGTCACTTGCTTGTAAGGGCTCCCCAGCCACTTACACTCCAAAACACGTGAGGAGTGCTGCAGCAGGGGACAGACAGGACCCTGCTCTCATGCCAGCCCTCTGGCCAGAGTCATTAGCAGCACCAGACCCAACCTGCAACCTTCATCAACTCATTTCATCTTCCTTATGCCTCAAGTCACTACATCAAGAGAACAGTATTTTCCTTCTGCAGCCCTGTGCAGGCTCTGGGTCTGATCACACCCCAGCTCACCAGGTCAGAAGCTCTGGCCAAGGGCTTTGATGTCAATCAACACAGATAACAGAGCTGGGGCTTTTCACCAAGCCAGCAGGCACACCATGCTAGTAAGGAACAGCATTAGTAACAACATTTGCTTTAATTCTGGCAAGTCCACAGCTCACTCTTCTGCTATTTTGGTGGTTTATTAAGCTCATCAGTTTTGAGGGTCACTGGAGGGTGCACACCATGATGCTAGGACAGGGACTGAGCACAGGAGGGAGGGGACAGTCCTTCACAAGGCTGGGAGCAGCACCAGCACAAAGCAGCTCTTTTGGAAGTGCACTTTTCCCAGTGTCACCACCTGCTGGCTGGCGAGCTGTCACAGCCATAGGTGGCCTTCCTGTTTTTAGCCTGTGCTTCTCTACTGATTCTGTGAGGCTGCAGGAACTCTGAAGGTTTTGCCCTTTTCTCTTCCCTCAGCCTGTGCTCAGTCTTGTGTTATCCAAGGCTGGCTCTGGGGGTAGCTACAAGGTGGGGATCAGCTGATGAATGGTAAAGCAGGAGCCAGAGCAGTGTCAGGGTGAGGGGGAGAGCTCCTTAGGAGGCCTTTGCAGTCACCCTGGCAAGGACAGCCAGCCTGCTTCACCATTGGGACTTAAGAGGTGTCATACCAGTCACAGTGCAGCAGGGACAATGCCTCTGTCAGACTTCTGGCACCACAGAGCCCAGCACCCAGGCCAGGCTCAGGCACTGAGAGCAGGCAAGGGCTGCAGCTCCAGTGAATGGTGAAGTATTTTAATTCAGCATGTAACCCACAGTGCTTCACTTCCATTTGCTGCTGGTTAAGCATCAGAGGGAGAAGTGGGGCTGCAACTCACTGCAGAGCTGCTGCTGGGGGTGAGCAGGGACTCACACCTCCCCACCTGCCACTGTCCCTGCCCAGCTTCAGGTAGAATTTCATCACAGGAAAAGGGAGATGGAGCTGAAGGGTTGTACAGGTGTCACCACACCATCACACCACCACAGACCAGCAGTGCCACACACATGCTGCAGCCTGACTGCCTGCCAAAATCACTCCTGCTCTTCTCTCCCCATATGAGCACGTTTCCTTTGCACACAGAAACAGGGTCATGCTCTCCCAGTTTATCTGTCTGGGATGCTCTCTTTCTCCCTCTTTCTCTCCTGCTGCTGTGGAGCTGCCACTTGCCTCCCTGCTGCTCTCCAAACAGCTGCCTTATTAAGCAAAACTGCCACAATTGTGAGCAAACACTGCAGAACCCACACTCCCAACAGGCACAAGCCAAACAACCAGCCTTCCCATGGCCACCACTCCTCTGGAGGAGTGGATTAATTTCCTTTCTCTCTGGAGGAAACTCTTCAGTATATGGAAACATTCCAGGAATTTAGATGAAAAACAATTCCTAAGAGATCAATTAAGAGTTTGGATAGATCGCATGATATCTGCTATCCAAATGAAACTTGGCAAAGAAAGCTACTTGGCCTGAGGGGGAAGCTGATGGGAGGGCAAGATGTCAGGCACGGAAAACACTTGTCTTCTAAAAAAACACACAGAGACAGGAATGGCAGAGGGGAAGGAATGGCAGTTCAGGGGCAAAGGACAAGTGGTACCTTAGGAAGGTTCATGAGCAAAGGCAAGCAAACCTCTGCCAGAGCACAGTAAACCCTGGCATGAGACAGAGCCCCAGGAAAAGCTGGGCTTTCCAGACCTCCCAAAGTCAGCAGCCTTTGTGTCAGCATCTTGTCTTCATTTACATAAAAAAACGATGCAATGACAACACCAGCAAAGCTCTCTGCAGGCTGACACAGTGAACCCTGGAGCAGATTTTTTTTTAGCAAATAAACAACTCAGGTTCCCCATACAGATGAAAATTTAAAAATCAGTTTTTCCCTCTGACTTGACTGCAGGGTCAGCCTCATGCTGAAATGAGCCATCCTCCCTGAGGGCTGCACAAGGCAGCCCTTGTCTTTGTCACATCAAAAGCTTTCAGGGCTCACCCCATGCACTTTTAACACCAAATCCTCTCCTCCCATGCTGAGCTTATGTACCTTCCATGCTGAGGCTGGTCTGTGCCAAAACCCAGCCCTGGGGCACTCGTGTGACTGGCGAGTCCTGGATCCCCACACACTCCTGTGGAGGGACACATCCTCAACCCTCACCCTAATATGACTGCAGAAAACAAACCACAACTCCTTGCACTTCTTCACAAGGGTTTTCAAGGCCAGACTTTGCACAGGAGCCTGATGTGCCCCCTCACTGCAGTACGAGCTTTGTGGTCAGCAGAGCAAGAAGTACTGGCCCCTTGTGTGCTTCCAGACTGATGTTCAATTGCACGCCTGATTGGAAAAGGTCACAAAATCAGGAAACAAGAAATACCATCTCCCCTGCCCCCAGCAAGAGAAGGAGCAGTCACCCCAGGAGCAGCATGGCTAGAGCCAGCACCTTGAGCAGCTTTGAGGATGCTGTGCCCAACTGGCACTCAGACCAGAGAAGCAGCACAGCAGAAAACAACTCATCTGAAGCATTTTCAGCTTCTCAAGAAGAGCCTTTGGAGAGGGAAGGAGATTGAATTTGCCACCAGCAAACTTCTTTTGAAACTCCTGGATAATTTTTAGTTTTAGATCCATGGAGGAAGGGGATAGAAGGAGCTCTAGAGAGCAGATTGCTGGCTTCTGTTACAGAAGCAAGCTTAATAAAATTAATAGAAATATTGGTAGTTCTGCTATACTGTGCCAAGAATGTGTTAGAGCAAAATCTTCTGAGCAGATAGGAAATAGATACAATGTGAACTTAGCCTTGATATGAAAGATCAGCCTTCATCTCCTAAAGCACATCCCAAGGAGCAGCAACTAACACACCAGCTTGCCTTCCCCTCAGAGCAGGTCTCTGCACAGCCTGTCTCATACAGTTCATCACTGTCACAGTCTTGTACAAACAGTACTGGGATGACCCTGGCTCATAAAGAAGTTATAAAATAAAAAGGGAAGCATTTTTCCTTACTGGAGCTTTAATGACATCACAGAGCAACACAGATCAGCTTAGTTTCCTCCACAGGAAAGCTACATCAAGTTCTTTTGGACCAAATCTGCCCTTCCCCAAGCCCACAAACAGAAGCATCTGCCACACCACAGCACTCCCTTCACCTCCTTTTCCTAATCCAACATGCCAAAGCAACAGCCTTGCCTTCTGCCATACCAGCAAACAGCAGGCAGACTGCTGCTGTCATGAGTGAGCAAGTCTCACTTTCTAATCCTGCGCTCTTTCCCCTTGAGCTTGCTCTGCTGGTAACAGGAGTAGGGATAGGAAAGCTCTCACACTCATTTTCAGAGCTTATTTTGGGAACTGGCAGCCAGACCCTTGGGACTGAGCTAGTTGTTTGCATGGTACTGATTCTCTTCCAAGTTTTTCTTTAATCTGCTGAAATGCCCTTCAAAGCTTGCCCTGCACTTTTTTATGCTTATAAAGTGAACCACAACCAGGAAAAGTAAAGAGCATGTGCATGCTTGTCCCCTTTTCCCCATATGCTGATCACATGTAAGCTTGACTTTGGCTTAAGAATCTGCATGTCCACAGCTGCACCCAAATGTGGCTGCTGTTCCCTCATTAACTGCCCCTCTGCAGCCCTTGCCTTGATTATTACCAATAACCCACCCCCAATTTCAAACTTAAAACCCTTGAAACCATTTACAGCTTAAAAAAGGGTTCTTTGTCCTTCTCCCTCAGCACTTCCTCAAGGCAGGCAGCAACCCCAGCAGAGCCAGCACCTTTATTCAAAGCAGGCCCCAACTATAATAAATGGTTTGCTGGTGTGGCCTCTCAATAAATTTGTTCTGTCAAATCTATTTTAGCTTAGAAGATAAAACAAAAACCTGCTCCTCAGCACATCCACCCCCTGTGAGCAGAGAACCAAGCCAAGCCATGGTTTCCCATCACCAGCTCCAGCCAGGATCACTCATCCCTGGGAGGTGAGCACAGACACATTCCAGCTCCCAAACCTGTGATGGGCTCTGCCAGGCTGCCACAGCAAGAGGAAAACAATGTCACCCTGAGCAGACGAGCCTGTCAACGCACACGGACTGTGAACTGCTACGTGGGAAGTGCCAGCTCCAGTCTGACCATGACTGCACAACAGGAGCAGCTCAAGCCTCTTGCAGAGGCTCATCCTTTACTCTCACAGCACAATGCTGCTCCTTGTGTGCACTGTTCATTGAGGCCCAAATACCTGATTAAGCCTTGAACTTTCCCTAGCCTTCCCTTCAATAGCATCAGTCATTCAGATGTCATTAGTATCTCCTCTCTGAAAATTGCATGTTCCTCCACAGAGCAACAGGGACAAGATGGGTGCTCATTCCCTGAAATCCAGTCACACTCTGAAGTCAACAGACAGCTCAGCTAGTGCCTTTGCCCACAAAATTGTAGCCACCCAGGCATACAACAAAGCAGACAAGAAAACATGTGACTGTGTCCTCAGAGAGGAAGGACTGCCCAGACACTTCAGCAGAGTCACTGTTTCAGAGAAAACACAGGCTTCTAACTGGAGTGCCCTGAACAGGTCAGAGTAGTTAAGTACAAAGGCTGAAAAATCTCCATCCTTGGATATAATGGACAGCCATCAATGACAGGGGTACAAGATGACAAGAAGAAAGGAAAAGACAACTTACCTGTCAGCAACAGCCCACAGCAATTTTCCAAGACAAACATCACCTCCCTGACAAACAACCATGGCAGTGACCAAGCCTGTGCCATGATGCTGCTAAAGAAAGGGAATAATCTTGGAGAAAGGAGACAGTAAAAATGAGTTAGTGCTTTACTCACCTGTTCTATCAGGACTGTACACACTGCTTGGAAGCCACACAGTGCAGAGCCAGTCCTTGGCGTGGGTAAGGGAAAATGAAGGAGCCCACAGAGCCCTTTCAAAACTAAATCCATGCTGATGTTGTCAGTCAGTAACAGAGAGACCATAGCCAGAGCACATATAGTGAAATAGACTATTTTATTGCTGCACACATGCTTACACATTTCTTCTTAAATATAATGTCGCTCTAGTAAATTTTACAATCTTCTTGATTCAGCAAGTGGGTAGTAGTAAATAAAAAGGACAGAGGCAACAAAACACAGAAAAGACACTGGAAACAGAAGAAAAATCAGAAGGTTTTTATTTTATGATAAAATTATTTGCAGCAAGAATAAAGTGAATTCAAATCTAAGTTTTGTCCTGGGCTCATCTTAATTAGAGAGCTTGCCTGCATGCTGACCATCTGCTTCTGCATGCTTTTGGATAGCCCTATTTTGCCAAAAGGGATGGGGGGGAGTTAAAGGATCCCAAGTAATTGGACAATCTGACAGGCCTCACAGATGTGACCACTAAGTGCACACAGACAGATGAGGCATTTGCTTGGAAGCCCACGTGGACTTGCACTGCTGAGGAGGCAGATCAAAAGGCCACGCTGACCTTTTCTCCCACATGTACAACTGCAGCCTCACTTGCTCCACACTTAAGGACACAGGAATGGAATTATTCAAGAGCAGCCATATGGAAAATGCTTCCCAGCACTGCTGCTCCTCCTCTGCCTTCCTCCTGCTTTGCCCACTGCCAGTGTCCATTTGCTTTAGCAGCTGAGGCATCTGCAGAGAAAAGCATTAGCACATTCCTTGATAATCCTGCTTCTGCATCTCTCTCAGTACAAGCAGAAGACAAAGGCCATGTCCTGTTCTCTGGTGGCTCTGTGCAAGCCTCAGGAGCTGTCACAACCACTGCTGTGGAAAGTCAACTGCTAAGATGTCAGAAGCGGAGGAGGAGAAGAGATGTGATAAACTAAACATCCTGCTAATGTTCAGTGTTATCTTCAGACATATACAGAGGAGAAATATAGGGGAACTGAGCCAGCTGAGTTAAGCTGCTGGTTTCTGTAGCAGATTTTCACAAGCCTGACACTCCACTCATCAAGAAAACAAGCAGTTCTCCTTCCACCCTTCCTTCTCCAAAATATATGGGACTTCATATTAAGGCTTCCTCGATAGCCCTTCACCCTCCCCAAGTTCATGGAGATACCTTCATCAGTTGTGCTGGGCTCTTTGGTGGTCCTGTCGAAGACACCCTGAGCTTAGATGTGGACTGGAGTACATTCCACAAATCACACAAGAAATGCACAGCTCCTGTCCATGTCACTGTCCCAAACAGAAGCACACTCCTGCTGCTTCCAGCTTCCATGCAGCAACACACTCCTGTGGAGGGACACATCCTCAACCCTCACCCTAATATGACTGCAGAAAACAAACCACAACTCATTGCACTCCTTCACAAGGGTTCAGAATTGAAGCAGAGGCTGCTTGAATAGCCCTGCCACCACCATCCCCTGCCTGAGAGATTTGATCTGCAAGAGAAACCACTTAAACCCAGATGACAAAGTGCACAAGCATCCGGGGTTCAATTATATCAATGAACCTCAACCCTGCTCCCCCCCCCACCTCAGCTTCTGTTAATTGCAACTCAATCCTGACACATGATTTTGCCAAAGTCAGCACAGTGGCCAAAGCCCAGATCCCCTCCTCACAACAGAGTGCAGCCTGCTTAGTGCAAGTGGTGCCCAGAGCCTGCCCATGTACCTGCCAACAGCTTCAGTGCAGCAGAGGCACAGACAGTGAGGCTGCTGCTCTCACTTGCTGGGGGGCATCAGTCCCTCACCTGGTGAGATCAGCAAAGAAGAATAACCCATCCTCCCAATACATCCACACCTGAAGCAAGTCCCTGCCAAACCCCAGATCTCCATACCCTTTAGCCACGAGAGGCACCACCACTATTACAGAAAACAACACCCTGAAGCTGCAGGGCATCCTTGTCCAGCTCCCACATCACATAATAAAAGCACACCTGGCACAGTATATTTCAAGCTCTTGCCTCAGGAAGTGACCAAAATGATTGTATGAGATGGTCACAGCAGCCCAGTGCCTGTGCAGGATCACCCTGTGCTTCACTCAATGCCTATTCTCCCTCCCAAAGCACAGCACAGGAAAGCACACCCAGCCTGCAGCCTGGGGACACAGACTCTCCCAAAACACCATTCCAGAGATGGACAGCTCCAAGGGCAGCCTATTTGGCAAGGCAAGCTTTATGCAGGGTTATCATCTGCTGATTAGTGCCAAGGAGAAGGAACACCATTATCCTCATTAAGGATCCAGGCAGACAACATGAGATAACCTGACCTATTGCAGAATACAGATTCAAAAACATTCATTAGTACAAACAGTGAATTTCCTGGAGAACAATGAAGCTAAAAGATTCAAGGCTGAGCAAAGCCAGAAGGTCATAGAGTGGGACAGTAGCCCTGTGAGGGACCCAAAAGGCCCCTTTCCTTTTAAAAAAGATTTCCAGTGACCTCTCTTCCCAGACCCACCAGCAAGTCAGCCTTGCCCTACCACAATGGACAAAAATAAAGGGAAAAGTGCTGTTTCCAAAAAGAAGGTGTTTCTGACCCCTCTTAAAAGGGGCTGCTCTCACTTCTTTTGTGCATTGAAAGCTACTGCTTTCTAAGAATGGAAGGATTCTGGTCTCTACTCTATTCCCAAAGATGCTTGTTCAGAAAGCAAAGCTTTTAAATTCTGAGCACTCCAAAGCAATGAAAAGCTAGGGAAGACCCGGAAATCACTTTTTTTCTTTTTTTCCCATCTAAGTACTAAAACAGCAGGTGAAGACAGTGCCTTCCACATAGCCAAGTACCTCTTTATCCCCAATAGGGAAGCACTGCCCAGTTCTGCCAGCCTTATAATGCTGACAGTGACAGTGCTGACCTCCTTTCCCATATACTTATTAAGACTTTAATCCAGTTTCCTTCCTCTGCTGCTGGTAATTCAACAAATATTCTGGCATGAGCCAGTTTCCGAAGTGTGTGATTGAACCACAGAACGGGATGGGCTCTAAGCCCAGGCAGCAGGAAGTCCCCAGAACAGCTCCCTCACCATTCCCAACAGCTCACAGTCTCCTCTCTGCAGTGCATTGTACAAAGGAGCAGCTACTGACTTAGGCTGAGCTTTGGAAGCTACTTCTGAAAGGAGAAACAAAAAAACAAAGTAAAACCAAACACAAACCAGAAATGCAAATGTCCAGACACAAATAAATTAAAATGAAACCATGCCTGAAGGTGAATGGGAAGGAGCACAAAGAATGGGCAGTGGGATGTTCAGACTCAGATGTTCTTGCACCCCGAGCCAATGCAGTGAGGGCTGTGCAGGCTGCACATGACAGGCAAGGTTTGCACACATCAGCACTCAAGCCCTATACTGGCCAGGAGGTTTTCCAGAGCTTCAAGTTTCTGGTTGGCTTCCTCAATGGCACTGTAAGTCTGCACATTGCTGGTGATGTGGAAGCGGATGTCATCGACCAGAGGGATGGAGTCAGTCTCCTGCCGCTCCTCCACAGCCTCTGCGTTCTCCTTCACAGCAGCTGCAAACTCCTCCAGCTCCACCAGCTGCACCACAAGGACAAGAGAACCATCAGGAAGACAAGAAGACAGATAAAGAGATGCAAAGGGTTGGGATAATGGTCTCAGACACTGTTAAAGGATCCCACAGAAAAGAAAGGAAAGCTAGAGTACATGGAGACCCAAATCCTCCTACAGACACCACTTGGAGATGCACCCTGCCATCCATCCAAAGGACACGGCAATACTCCAAAAATAAACAGTCTCAAGTGAAGGCAATCTGCACCTCCAACGCTGCCCTGTAACATCCTCTAACTAAGCATCCCTGGTTCTGGTATGGGGGCACATGCACATACACAATATTCCCCTCCAAAAGGCTCCCTAGCAGGAACCAGGAGATAATGCCAGACACTTTTGGGCAGTATCTTCTAGCAGAGAAGCCAGTGGGTGCTTGTGCCCATTTTAGAACTGGGAGCCACAAATGACTATCCTCTCTTGACTCAGCCCCACCATCAACAGCAAGGCAGCTGCTCTGCACTCAACCTGACAGAATTGGGTCACCCATGAATGATTCTGCATTAGGTTCCCCAGGAACGTGTGGTGAGCTGAGGGGTGAGAGGCAGATTCCATCTGTCTACACTACTGAACTGTGCCTGAGCACAGCAGGCTGCTGAGCCCTGCTCTGCTACCACACTGCCAAAATCTCTCCCTGCTGCCATCAGTGCATCTCCACAGGATGCTGGCAACCACTGATGTCTGAGCATCAGCTGGGGTGGCCCTGTCTGTACCAACACCCTTAAGAAGACACACTGCCAATGCTGGTTCAAGGACTCCCACTCAAGCTAGAGAATGGGGAACATACAAGCAAAGCCCTAGCCTGATTATTACCTGGGACATTCACCATCTTTTAAATCCTTTTTCAGAAGCCAGAATCTGGGTACATGCTGATGTGTCTGTCATTTCCATGCTATACAATGAACAAAGTAACAGCCCCAGAACCATTTCCTTCATTGTTTTCTCAGGCCAAAAATAATTTCACACCTTTCAAGCTGCAGGTGAAAATTCCCATGTGAACGGCACAAGCCATTTACAAAGATCTGTCTTAGCAAAAAAACCCTTCATAGGTTCTATTTTATCCTTCCATATGGCAACTTTGTCCAAGAGTCCTGAGACTAAGCTATAATCACTCAGGATAACACTTAAATTGAGCCCCATAAGGAAAACTTCAGTGTTAAATTCATTACTTCTTGCTGTTTGACAGCAAATTATCCACTGAGCAAACCCCTACTATTTGATTTGTCATCCTGGAGGAGATTAGAGGTCATACTGATTTCTCCTATCTAGAGCACTATGCCAGGAAGAATTTCCCCCAGCAAACACTGAAAAACATTTCCTGCACAGAGCTCCCCTACACACCCCTTTGGCTTCTCCAGGCTGCAGCTGGTGTATTCAGGCAACTCCATAGCTACTTGGGCACAGTGGCTGAAAGTTCAGTGAAAATCACCTGCCCTTGGTACTTGCAAAGCTTTTTGGGCAACTTTTCACCCCACATTCAACAGCAATGTGCTAGCCAGGGACCAAAATCTGTCTTAGTGTGGTGACATCAGGTACTGCCACACTCCTCCTGCTCTGTCCTAACTCACCATGTGCTTTGCTACTTAACTGCTGCTCATTTTCCAGAAGCACATTAATCCAGAGAGGACAACCATTAACTACAGACCAAAGTACAGACATTCAATCTGTCGTCTCTAGGGCTCAGATGCACGGGCACACGTGGTCATTGCCATGAGGAGTGTTTCAGTACCTTCTCAATGATCTTGGCCATGTACTCTGTGCACTGGTCCTCCAGTCGGGTCAGCTGGAACAGCTTTGCAATCCTCCAGATGTTGATGATGTTGTCCTCGTCGAGGATCTGCGCCAGGGTCCTGCCACAGAGGCGCTTGAGCCCGGGCAGCAGGTACATGTCTGCCACACACAGCACGTCATAGGCGTTCTCTGGGGACAGCTGGCAGGGCACAGGGGAGTTACTGCCCACTCCTAAGCACACTGCTTGTCCCTGGCAAACTAATGTGCTGTTTGGCAAGTGCTGACCATGGAGAGACAGGAGCTCTGTCTTTCAGGCTGCGCCTCCCACTCAGTTACCACAGAGGAATTTAAAGTGCAGCAGGGAGTTACTCAAGCTGCAGGCAACCCCTCTAGCTAAGCAAAGGGCAGTGCTGAAACACCCAAGGGCACCTGGCTGCTAAAAAATGTTCAGTGTGACCATGGCAGGTCACTTTTACCAGACATACACCCAAGAGAGAAACAAAGAGGTCAGCAGGACTGAGAACCCCACGTTTTTCTTCCCATTTTATCCTACTGGACTTGCATTTTGTGAAAAATATGCAAAATTCTCTTAAGAGCCAGCACCTCCCTGGTACGGGGGGTACACTCAAGGACAGAAAATTGAACATAAACTGTAGGTGAAGCCCAACTGGGTAAGAATATATTTTGTACATCAAATACTAGTGGAGCTCTAACATGCATTCAGAATGGACTAAATTAATGGACCAGATGCTCAAATGTAAACTGTTGTGAATGGCCTTTAACATTTTAAGGCTCTTGAGCAAGAGAAGCATGTTCCATCACCTCTTCCCCCTGACCAGGCAAATCCTATTTTTGTCAGCCATCTGCATCACTAACCTGGAACCAGAGTCTCTCTCTGTTCCTGCTAATATAAATTGCAAAGAGCTCAGTTATCCACATCCATTTTAACAGTGGATCTGCAGGACACTGCATGCCCTGGCTGTGGAGGAGGGAAGGGCTCTTGCATTTAGAGACAAAGCTACGCTGGCCTGGATGGAGGAATGATAACTGGTGCAGCCTGGCCCACTCTCCTGATAACCAGTGAGCAGCAAACATACTGCTGTGCACATCTATACATGTGGTTGTTCACTCTGACAACTGCAAAGAGCTCATTTCTTCTTCCTCCACAGATGTCTGCACCTGTGCTTGGAGAGACAGCTACCAGCAAGTGACCCAGCTGGGTAACAGCCTGCAGCAGCTGGACAGAAGAATGCAAGATGTAGGAGAGCCATACCATGAGGGCTATATATGCACATGGGGTAACAAAGCTCTTGGGATTATTAATCAAGAGCTGCTTTGTCCCTTCATAAGCTGCAGAAACCTCAGGAGCTGGAGGTGTTTGAGCCAGTAGTATTGATGGCTGCAGCTCCCAACTGCCTCATCAAGGACAAACCTGGAAATGTTCCTCCAAGAACTGCTCTCGAGCCTACACAAATATTCTGATCAGCAACTTGTCTTTGTGCCTGGAACCCTTCATGTCCTCTGCACACACTCTTCCCCATAACTGCAAACAGTGTTACTACTGCACAGAAGAGAAACACCATAAATCCTTTGCAAAAAAAAACATGGACTTGAGAGTGCTGATACTTGGCTAGAGAGACACAGGATAGGGAGAACACTCCATGTGTAAATATGGAACTTAAGCTATATTCCTGTCTTCCTGATGATTTTTTCTGGTAGTGTCCCATGACAGGTAAACTCTCTGCAGAAGCTCACATCTTGACTGCTCAGTCTGAAACCCAAGCCATGCACCATTCTGCACATGAAACATATGAGTAAGATTCTTTTAACTCCTACACATTGTTGTTGGTCTGTCCTCCTGACCTAAGCCCAGACAGAGCAGCTGAGGCACCCCTTGGAAAGGAATAGCTGCTTGGGAAACATCCTCCTTGTGAGTCATCATGAGAAGGGCAGGCAGATCTTCAAGCAGTTTCTTTCCCCCTCTGCCTGCCCTTTCAGCAAGTGGCTGAGGGAAGAGTGCAGGCAAATGAAGGATCAGCTCTCTGGCATACCAGTAGCAATCCTGCCCTTGCTGCCTGCCAAACACATCTCTCCTCACTGCTACCCAGAGGTGAACAGATCAGCAGAAACAAGGTCACAGCTGTGTGCACTCTCTGTATGTGGCACCTAACCCAGAGCACAAACACTGCTTGGGGGAAGTGACACTGGCAGGTGCAGCAACATCTCCAGTCACTGCCCTCATCCCAGAATGTGTTCTGGGATCTTGCAGCAAGATCTGCTGAAAGCATTTGCTACAAAACCAAAGAAGGAAGTGAATTAAACACTGGGATTTGCTGCATCTTCCATTAGGCTGAAAACTAAGTGGGTTAGGGCTATTTTGTTACTGACTGTAATACTGAGCACAGCAAGGCACTGGTCTCCCAGTGGAACCTTTGCCCACTCCAGTAATAAATAAAAGTGGAAATAATGACTTGATACAAATGGAAAAGTAGGCTATGATGCCAAGAGTAAATAAGCAGAATCTCTCAACCTCTCCAAATCTCCAAATGTGTTCAATCTGCCATCTACTGGCAGGTGCTTCCCTTATCTTTCCACAGAGCCCAAGAAGGAAAGCTGCAAAGCCCTGAATTTATCATGTCAATAAACAGTATGCAACCTAACTTCCAGATTCTTATTGTGGGATAAAAGACTAGGGATTTGCTTCCTGAACATCATGCACATGAACTATAACCCTGCCTGGCTAACAGCACATCCCAGTATGTGGATTCCTGAGACAGAAGTGAAGTAACAGAGTAGGTCAGTGAAATTTAAGAATATACACACATACCCTGCTCCAGATTTAGAAAAATACTGCTGAAAACACCTCAGAGCTCCTGAGCACTGAAGGAAGGACCAATGGCTGGCCTCACCTCTGTATCATCACTGTAGATGTAGTAGAGGACCCGGATGAAGATGTCTTCTGAGATGTTGTGCAGAGTCACCACAGGGATGCTGGGCTGTGTCTGTAGCTCCTCACTCTCACTGAAATGATCTTCAAGGAGGGCTCTGAAATAATCACTGCGACCACAGAAAAATGCCTGGAGAGGGATGAAAAACCAAAACACTGACATCTTGCTCACTGCACCAAACCAAAGGGCACTACCAACCAGCTGTCAGAGCAGCTCAAAGATATTTCAGAAGTTCAGACTCTATAACTTTGGTTTTCCCTACATTTTGAAGCTGTATCTCAAATATTTTTCCAGACCTTATTCTATCCATGCCTACCCTCAGAACCACAAACACATGTGGTAAACTCAAGAGATTTGAAATTAGCATGGCACTAGGGCAGGACCTTGAGTTGAGGTTGGATCTCAAAATTCGTTCTTACTGCTGTTCATCTGCAGATTATACATTCCTCTCTCCATACACTGAACTCATAAGCCAGCAGCAGCAGATTTTGCAGTTGTGAATGCTGTAGCTGAATTTATAAATTTATCTCCACACCTCTACAAGAAAGGCAGGCTTTGCTGTTTTGTTAAATGCTTTAAATGCAGTTTTCCAGCTGAATCAATGCTGCTTCTGCAGAGTGTATCCAGCATAGAAGGAGTGGGAGACACAAGTAGACTAGATTCATGGCAAAAAGGGAGGAGAAGGAAGTACAGCACAAGCACATACCTTATGGCACAAGAAGTTGTAATCTTCCACCCGGAAACACACATCAGGACAGCTGTTGAAGTTGTCGGTGCTGTCAAACGGCAACTCCCCAAATCCAACCTAGGAAGAGACACCAGAAGACCCTTCCTTTAACATTCCTGCTTTAAACATGCTCAGGATCCCAAGTTCAGACTCCTGTATTCCCAGAAAATGCCATCCCTCTATTCCCTCAGCACAGAGCAAAGCACCAGAGATGCTCTGAACACAGATTCTACTGTCAGGAAATGAAGAACTTGCAGTGCTTCTACAAGATAATCCTGGTACAAGTTAAAACTGCCTCCTTTATCCATGGTAATTTCCTGAGTCTCCATACACCTTTGGAAAGTGTTTCTCTGCCATCTAACAAGGCAGATAACCAGGTGGAGGTGAAGTCTACTTCAGTTTAGGACCAGTCTTTTACTGGGTACATGTAATAACATATAGATTACATCCATGTATACACCAGTTCAAAATGGTTTGGCGACAATTATTGCCTGACTTGAATAATCCAACATTGCTAGAGCACATTTTAGATTTTTAATTTGATTTGCAGCCAAAGCTAGTGTTATTGCAGTATTAATACTCAAGTGAATTATTTTAACAACACACCTCCACCCAATCCCACATGCCAACAATGACAGCACACAAAAAAAAAAAAAAAAGTGTTTGCCTTATGTTATTTTAAAGTATTCCAAATATTTTCCCTTTCACCTTATTCTACATACAGTGTAATTCAATTGCAAAAAAAAAAAAAGTTTATATCCACAGTCATGCAGGCAAGGCAATCTCTGGAAACAAAAGTTTCCCCCGGTTCTTGCTTTCCACATACATGGTCCTGAGGTACCTAGGATAAGCAGTTTATTCCTGCTGTCTTTCATCCAGGAAAATGACATCCCAAATTTGCACCCAGGAAAACCCTGGTCAGACGATAAAGATCAGAGTCACAATAGCAGACTGTCCATTTCCAACCCACCTGCCTCCAACCAGACTTCCAGCTCTAGTGAGGAGCCAGATGACTCCTCCCTGCTGAGCTAAACAAAGACAGACTGACACACACTGGGTAGGAGCTCTCAGCCAGTGAGGTTTCTCACAAAACATGTTCTCAGATGTGGCAAGGCACCAAGCTGGCAAAAGCTCACACCACCACTGACCATGGCAATCTGGACCCATCTACCACGCTCTTGGTCCATAGCAGCACTGGGCAGCTTCTGATTCCTAATCACAGGAGAAGCCCAGTGATGCAAATCATGCAAACGGCTGTTGCAGTAAAGCTGGCTCTCCATAGCCCCTCTCTCCTGCAGTCCTGCTCCACTGGGCAATGGGGGTTCCAGAAGAGATGCAGTAATGCAAGGAATGTTGCCCACCTGACCTATTACCTGCTTTTCATATAGCTGCAACACAAAGAGCACCACCTCATCAAGATGAGATAAAATTGTCCCATTTGTAGGTTCCCCAGGCTGCTGTTTTACTGTTATCCATGTCTCATATTTCAAGGCTTTGGTCCTTGGTCTGGGGATCCACAGCATTACTCTGTGGCAATGTGTTACAAACACCAGTATCATGATGCAACTGCCTGCTCTGTTTGCCTTGCTGTTTTCCCCACCTCTTTGCCCACAGCTTCCATGTCCTCTCCTAAAATTCTGACATAAATCTGAAGGCTACAGATTTGCAGGCACATCACAGGTAAAACAAATCTAGAAACAAACTTTGACAAGATTCCACTCTGTGGCACAGGAATTTTAACAGAGATAAACACTACATCTCCTATGTGCATCTCTTCTTTGCTCTCCTTTTATTGTCCAAAGGTAAATCTCTAAAATGAGTCCATCCCTCTGGAATGAAAATGGGAGTTTTATTTGTTTCAGAGTTTGTCTCCTGAATTATAAATTCCTCTGGGCTCAATTTCCTGCTTCTAGCCTTGCCTGGTCCCCACTCTGCTGCTCAGGTTTACAAGGTTATTTTCAATTCCTACTACAAAAGCAGGTTCATGTCTTTGTTTCTCCTATTCAGCATGAAGCAGTTTTGCAGAATTTTCCCTTTTACTCCCCTTTCAAGTCTCTACTACTTCTACTCTCCTCCCTTGTCATGCTCGAGAAATCCAACCTCCTTTCCAGGATCTTCCTGCAGAAAACTGGTTTATTCCTCCCACCACCCCTATTCATACAACCTCTTTCATGGGCCTCTGTCCAGGCAAAGCACACTGCCAAAGTCAAGTATTCTGCCCAGGGAGCACAACACAGTCCAGCCTACGAGGTGCAAACACATTCACAATAACTCAATCACCATACAGAAATACTCTGAATACTTTCACTCTCCACCATCATATGTGGAAGACCAAGTCTTTGCTGCTACAAATTTCCTATTAGAGCTTAAATAGAAATGTTGCTGGAGGCAAAAACATACAAAACAAATCAGTGGCAGCAATTTGTACCTTGGCCAGATTATCTCAGCAAGAATATTGTAAATAAATTACAATACAAAATACAGGGGTTGGTGATCCAAGAGAAGATTGGCAGCTCACAACCAGATGCAAGTGGCTTGGATACAAAAAAACCCTGAACTGGCAACATGTTGCAAAAATTTCAGTTAATCTGCCTCTGCCAAAGGGGCAAAGCGAAGCACAGGAGTCACAGCCATGGACAAGCACAGTACACAAGTGCAGACAGACAAGATGGAAACCATCTACTTGTTTTAAACTGTTCTTCCTCTGCCTTACAAGATCTAGTTTTATCCCCAACATGGCAAATGGTCTCTTTTTTGCAGCTGCACCACATGTCAATACGGAAAGATGGAAAGTACAGTATTTATTTCATGTCAAACTCTAACTTCATCTTGGTTTGGAAGGTAAAATCTCAGTTAAAAGGTAACTGAAAAACACTTACAAGGAAACCATGTGCTTACAGTGTCATACACTGGAAGCCCTGGAGTCTGTAATTCAGAGGTCACCCGACAGACATGAAATGAAGAACCAGGCAGACAGTGGGAAGCCACATGGTTTTTTGCAGTTGACTTGATTTTCATGGTATTTTACTTAAATCTGTCACTGCTAAATTTTATTGTAACAAACTGAGGAAGCAGCTGTTGTGGACAGAAAAATCCTGGCCATTAGTACTTTAAAACAAAACAGAGACAACAACCACACTTGTAAAAGAAAACATTGGGAAAAAAAAAGGCTTTCAAGCACAAATAGGAAAGAGAAACAAGGTACCAGAATTATGAATGTATTTGAGATTTCAAAGGATAGTTCTCAGTCCAGAAAATAATAATGAGCTGTAACTGGATATCAAACATTCATTATTGTTCTAGTTGTGTAAGATACCACTAACCATGAAATTGGAATGCACAAAGTTTCATACATCATTCAAGTATCAAAGATATTACATGCAAATTGTTTGTTTATACTGAAACAGAAAGCTGAATATACCCCATTTCACATAATATAGCATTACATGACATGCAGCAGCTCAAAATGTTCCTAGCCAAATTCTGGAAATGCTGGCTTTTATCCAGAAGCCAAATACCTATTTTGTTCTGCATAGGCTGGGAAAAAAAAAATAATGTCTGTTTCTCTTCAGAACATGGATGTGTGTGACTACTCAGTTGTTCCTGACATTTTAGGTTACATAGTTTGCATCCTATTCCTCGTATGGCAGCAAATCCTGCAAGAATGAGGATGTGCAATGCCTCTGTCCCAGAACAAAGATGCCTACTTCACAGAAGTTAACGATTTGAAAACATTAGGATAGGAGATAAATGGCAAACAAACAAAAACGAACCAAAAAAAAAGTACCTAGAGAGAGAAAAATGGGAATATTTTAGAATTTATCACGCTTAAACAAAGCACTCACACTTGTGCATGGCACACAAATTCCCTAGTGAGCAGGTGTGTGTGCCCATGCCCTGTTCACTTGTACAGCTGTAATAACTCTAATGCTGCCTTCATTCCAATCCATGAACACAGCAAGAACACCACAGCTCACAATCCACAGCACTGTCAGATGATTACACTATTCCAAGTTTCCTCCTTTCCTTCCAGCTCCTATTCTATATGAAAGAATTAAGAAGGAAAGTGTTTCTAACTCTAGAACAACTTAACAGGAGTGTGCCATCAAGGTCTGGAAACAAGCAAACAGGAAGTATTCTTTTTATTTGTGAAGTGACTTAAAATATATGTAAATCTCACTATTTTGGGGGTCCATGATTCTTTTTTTAATTCCTGGGAATGTAATCAGAAGCTTACTTATAGTATCACCTCCCTTTAAAGCTTGCAAACATACAGAAAAGCATACTGAAAGGCACAAAAAAAAGTACAGTTATTTGGAGTAGGCAGGTTACACAGGAAAGATTTCTGACCTAGTAGTTGTAAACTCGATGGAGAAAAAAACTCCCTCTATAGTGAAATAGATCTGAAAAAAGCCAGCACAAAATATGTTTGTTTATTAAGGTTAGAAACCTATCCATGCACACACACACACTGCACCAGGCAGGTCCGTTTGGCAGGGGACAGAAAGAGAAAAGGCAATAAAACTTTGTTATATCACTTAGTCATACAACCTCTGGGCACAGCAGGCACATAAAATGAGTCCACATTATTAAATAAAGTGGTTGGTATAAGAAAGAGGACAAAAAAAGGACATACATAAGACCAAAATGAATCTGGTGAAAACACCAGATGCAGAAACAATGAAGACAACTAATAGTTACCCTGTTCTGCAAATGGGAGAGAAGATCTGAGGGACAAGACATAGCTGGGAAAAGCAGATTTATTGCCAGTCAAGTTAAATTCTCTTCAGAGGGACTCACATTTCTGCTGGAAGTATTTTCAGTGTTTGGAAACATCTCTCCATTGCAGCATGTCAGTTCCTAGCAAGCAAGCCCAGCAAGCCATCTTCACCTAGATATCCCTTTGGGTACCAATGCCTGCTACTACAACATTTCTAATTCTCAAGAACGATGGCAAAGAGAAGAGCTGGTGGCCTTGTCCCATTGTACTCAATGGAGAAATCCCCACCAACCACATGGAAAAGGTTTTATTTACCAAGATCCCTGCTGGGGGGAATATCCAAGGGGAAAGACCAGCACTGACAGCCTCATTACACTATTTTACAGCATTTCCAAGCAATAAATGCCTTTCAGCATTTGGAGCACCAGGAAACAAGCAAGCACTGAAGTCTATATAGCAGTGATGTGAGTGGACACAAGTGAGCAGATATCCCAGCCCCAGAGAGCCCAGGAGGAGGAGGAGTGCTCCCTACCCGCAGTTCAGCTGGCAGGGCGCAGTCTGCTAGGAGAGCCAGATCTTCCTGCAGCCGGCAGTTACCTGTGGGCTCAATCGTCAGCACTTTCACACAGGTCCCTGGCTTGGAAGAGACTGGAAGAAGCAAAAAAAAAAAAAAAACAAAAGAGCAGAGACGCCTGAATTCCTCTGCAAACATTCTCTCCCATTTAGATAAAAGACATGCCAGGAAAAACAGTGTTATTGCTGTTCAGCTTTTACTGCAAAACTCACACAATTCTTCTATGCATGCACACATTCAGCACCCCTCAGTACAGCCAGTGAGCAGGGCTAGAAGGGGATGCATGTATTGTCGTCTCTCCTCAAACCTCCACAGAATTCCTTATGCTGGAGTATCAACTGTGGGAAACAAAGGTGTCACAAGCATATTTCAAGCCCAGCTTGCTCTTTGGAATCTATGTCACCAATTACAGTTAAGGACTATGCATCAGGCTGCCCTGATCCCTGTAGAAGCCACTCAGACACTGCCTTCTGCAAATACCCCTACAGCTGACAGTGTCACCTAAGGTATAACCCATGCCAGGGAGCTTTTTAAATTAATCTTCTTCCATCCCTCTCTGCTCTGTCACATGCTTTCACTGGCTCCCATCTCAGCTGTGCCATCCTGCTTTCACTGCAGGGAACAAAGGGATTTATTGTTTAGCCAGTAAGTTCAGCAGGTATGAGTCTGTCCTCTACTCTCCATCTATAGATCCCTAAAGCACAAAGACCCCTAAGTGCCCAGACTCCTGCATGTGCCCTGAACTAAGCATCCCTACCATCAAAGAGCTCAAACAGACCATTCAGAGACAGCAATTTCATTTGCCTTTTTCAGACCTAGTGTATCTTCCCATCTTGTCTTATCAGCCTACACAATAAAACAGCCCATTAAAGGGAAAGCAAAATAATTGATCATACTTCAGTGGTCTTGCTATGACCAAAGCTGTTGTGGAGCTCATAGAAACCAACCCTAACTTCAAGCAAGTGGCAGCCCAAAGCAGACCCGCTATGATACAATGCCACTGCCAGCACAGCCTTTCTTGTTTCTGGTTACCTTGCTCCACCACCTCAGCTCAACACCTGAGGTTTGTTCCCAGGTCAGCATGGTTTGGAGGAAGAACTGGAGCATGTAGACATTCAAGAGTCCCTGGCATACAAGGAAGCATGTGAAAAAAGATAGAGCACTACTGGAAAATGCAAAGTTGTGGTGAGGAAGCCTTCAGATACTGTTGGAAGCCAGAGAGACACAGAGTTAACTCTGAAGCACTCAAAAGAACTTCTGACAGGTATGATTCACCACATTAAAACCCCTCACAGGTGAATCACACCACCTTGAGACCTCATTTCTCCTGACATTTTGCACAGCATTACATGAGCTCCATCAGATGACTCCACTGGGTCGTGGGCAAAACAAGACCACGATGTGCCACAAAACAAGATCTCCATCCCCTCCTCCACATCACTGCTGCAACCTTCAAACATGCCACCACTGTACCTCTCCATAGGTCACATATCCCAGAAAGATTTCTGGAAGGGGAAGGATAATCTACCAGTACAAAATAGTCAGGTACCATGATTGCTACACACAAAGCTCACCAGCAAAGAGACAGGCTGACCTATTAGCACAAAATGCTACTCTCAGATAGATGACTTCCAGGGTAAATGAGCTAAGAGGAGGCCTGGCACCAACACAAACCAGACTGAGTGCATTTTCTCAAAAAGCCCTGATCACTTACACATCAGCATGAAAGAAGGAAATTTCTTACTTTGCAATTAGAAATTCTTCATGGCAGAGAGAAACATTAGTATTTCTGTAGTACTTATTGTAACAGTCACCAGGTCAGGCTCTGTAAGTGCTAATGGACTCAGCAAGTTTTAAGTAGTAGTCAAGGCAAAGAGTTCTTCTCTTGAGATCCACAGAGAATCTTTCCCAGTGACACAAAAGAGCAGTGATTTTTCTGAGAATCAAATCTACTCAGACACTGCATCTCTCAAATCCAAGGGCACAGCATTTGGTATCACTAGAAAATCTTTCCTAACAGAGACAACAAAAGTCAAAGTTGTGAAATAGGAATAAACTGCTGGCTGCCAGCAAGCAGCTCGGACCATGAAAGAGGGATGCAAGAAAGACAAATGGAGGGGTTTCTGAAAAAAGCAACATAAACAATGCAAGGAGCTGAAGGGAATAACTAAACTGTGATTGAGGTTGAGACTGGGTTTCTTCCCAGTCTTGCACAGCTGTATAGCACTGAGCATCACCTACCCATGTATCAGCTGCCTTGGTTTTCCTGCTCAATACTACTTTGTAGTCTTCTGGTTAAATTGAGCCAATGTACCACAAAACATAAGAGCCACAAATAAACCACACTAAACTCCCCAAACCTTCAAAATGATGCCACACTCAGATGCATCTTCTTCTCAATGGCATAATTAGCTATAACCACAGATTCTGTACATTCAGTGTGTTTGCTACAAAGGTAAGCATCTCAAACCTTGCTCTCACCCTTTTTGCCCTAAAACTTGCTGAAGTAACTGCAGAACATTTATTTGCTAATACATGGACTTCTAATGAAAGGATTATGGTTTAATCTGGACAAATTTTTTGAGCTCTTCCAAACAATGCAGTAATTTTTTCTTGTTATAGCCACAATATACACACAGGAGAAAACAGGCAAGCATTCACACCCAAATATATCTCAGGTGCAACAGGCGGCCATCCTCTTCCTGTACTACTGCCTGTGCATGCCAAGACACTAAGTGCTTTTGAAATACTGATTAACTCTAGATAATGAGATTGCAGACACTGCAATTATCCAGTGGATCTGCAGAGGCTCGAGTTCATCTTGTTTTCTTCTTTCAACTTCATAATACAAATGCAATAAATGACCCTGCTCTGCAGATCTGAATCAGATGTCTGTTCCACAGCATGCACTTGAAACAGGCAGAGGTTCCTAAAACACTCCAAGAAACAGACACACTTTTTCAAGTGCCAGACATGATGTGATCTAAGATCTTTCTGATTTTTTAACTTCTATAACTCTTATGTATATGCCTTTCTGCAGAATCAAGTTTTCCTGGCTTCCACGTGAGATTTAAGAAATAAACTTTTAACAGTTATTCTATTTGTTTGAATCCAACCTGCCATAAATAAAAATCAAGACTAGTGCTTTAAATCACCCATTGATAGTCTTCTGTCAGGCCTCAAAATTGAAGAGCTGTTCCCTCCCCACAGAACACAGAAGTCAAATGATTTGTCCAGTGTCACTGTATTTCCAAGCGGTGCTTTTATCTAAAACTTCCAACTAACCTGAAACTTTACTTCATTATTTTCCATTTGAAAACCCACCAAGATGTCAGCTTTTTTGCAGTTCACAAATTTAAGCACCTTCTTTTCCTTCCACAACATAATACAAGATTTTAACTAAATTAATTAAGGTGGAATGTCTCAGCTAGACCCTGGGAGAAAAAGATAAAAAGGAAAAAATGGATCTCTGGCATGTCACTGAATTACTCTGATATCAAAAGATGACACAAAAATATTTTGTTACATGATTTCTGAGTAGCTTTTATTTTATATTCATTTACCACTCCCCCTTTCCAACACCTATTTCATACAAACTGATACAGTTTTTGTAGATACCAAGAAATGTATTTCTAATCTCTTCAGGTCCATGTTTACATTTGTGTTTACACAGCAGAAGTAAGACCTGTGACACAGCTTCCATTAGGACTTACACCTTGGTCGACATGGGAACAGCTGTAGCATGGTAATCTTGTACCCCACCACTACCAAAAAACTGCACATGTGCAAATGGAGATCTGCACATGGTAGTATCTTCCATGTGATTTGCAGATGAGGAATTTCTTGAGCCACAAGTACCCTATCAATTATGTCCTGCAACTTCAGGAGGCTGAATAATCACAAATCATATTCAAAAGGAAAAGGTGGAACAGCTACACCCCTCCCTGCCTCTTAGATCAGGGAAGAAGATGCTATTGACTTTAAACTATAGACTGAAGTCTCTTCTCAAATCAAAGTTAACTCGATTAAAGTAAAGGAGTTAACTCAGAGCACAGAATGAGAATCAGAAGCTTTCAGCCTGAAGGTTTTGTTATCTGGTAATTTTTTCTGCTTCGTGACTAACATCACGTGTGCTGTTCTGATTGCTGTTCACGTGTCCCTTAGCTTGAGCTAAGGAAATGAATGATAAACTCCAACTGCTGGTCTTCATGCAATAAGCTTTGGATAACAAAAAGTCCTTAAATAGGGGATTGTTTCATTTAAGGTTTGGCACATCCATGTGTTACTAATATACACATGCTTTCAGAAATGCTTCTCTGCTTTTAAAAAAAGTGTTTTGTCTCCCTCTGCACTCATTTTGGGCCAATTATCAAATATTTTACTTTGGTTAGGGGTCAGATAAATGCAGAAAAATACTTCTAACTGTGTGTATTTTATCTTTCTGGGGATTTAAACAAGCTCCCTGCTGGAAGGCACTTCCCAATATATACTCCACCAAGCTCAACTGAATGTCTGGCAAACACAGCCAAGTCCTGCTGCCATGGCTGCTCTACTATAAAGAAAGCATTCAAATTAAATTATAAATATGTATGTGTCAGAAACTACTACACCTGCCCCACAGAAAGGCCATGACTGAAAATTATCATGCAAACATGAAAATTCCACAACAGAATCATTTTCTGGAAGCCCCAAGGACACCATGAAACATCCACCATCACACTTCCCTGTTTCTCCCTGAAAGGGCACACAGGCACAGCAGAGACAACAGCAAGTCAAAGGCTTACCAAATTCATAGACTTTTTTACATTTGGTCTCCAAATCATCAATGAGGTCCTGCAGCCGACACTGCTTGGCCAACCTCTTGCAATCACTGACGTATTCTACGTCGATATCCAGACGACCTGTCAAGAAGAAATGCAGTCACATCTCTTAATCCACACGATTTAGGTGTAAAAATAAGGTCTGAGGACCTGATAGCACAAAAATGTAGTTATTAGACACACTGCCTCACTTTTCAGCATTTACTTACAACTCAGCCCCAGAAGCTAAAACTTGGTATTCCACCACCACCCACCACTTAAATTAATAACATTTTGGCATTTAATTCACATTTTCGCTTTCCAAGGTACCCTAATAGCTTCATTCAAGAGTCCAAAGACCAAACAGACTATATAAGACATGTCTAATTCCCTCAGAAAATCAAAAAACAGCAGCACAACAGCAGCAGGCATGACTGTCACCATTGGCTATCTGGATTTGGGTAAGAACAGACCTTAGGCTCACAAGTTTTCTTTTTACAATCACTGAAAATGTGGCAAGGGACATTTCTGAACACACTGTATTGGAAAAGAAGAGCCTTCAAGACAATGTTAATTTCTGGCACCACCTCCTGGCCTGAGACAGTTCAGCATTCAGCATGCCTACAATACAACACTGGGCATTTTCATAGAAGGTTTAGGATCAACTTCTGTTCAGAAAAAATACCAGAAAGCAGTCAAAGCACTCAGCATACACTGCTCAGGTTTGTCAAACTGGAAATGTCCTACATGGGAAACTGGCTTTTCACCATCTGAGGAGGCTGTTACACCAGATGACAGATTTTCCTTCCGTAGGTTAAAAATACAGTCTCCAAATCCATCCAACCAATCAACCTAAGCTGATTCTGGTTTTAATTAACTATATAATTACTGGCAGGACAATAACTTCCAAAAGGTACAAACATCTTGGAAGAGCTGGTGATGGCTCACATTCTCCCCTCCTACCAGCAGAGAGGATTTACTGGCGATTCAAGCACCCAAAAACTGCTGAGTGAAAGCCTGTGCCACTCAGTGCAGAGGCACAGACAGCTGCCCACCAGCCATGCAAACAAACACCACAGGGTAAGGTCATTTACCTGTGTATAGATACTGCAGAAGAGCACCAAAGGCTGCTGGATTAATCTAAAATAAAACAAGAGAAAGTTACATTTGGAATCACCATGAATTTAACAGTAAGTCTGAAACATGATCATGAACAAGTAATAAAAAAAAATCCTTAAGTAAAAACTCACACACTGCACTGTGATTTCTTGTTCCTCACATAGCTAATGCTGCCACTCCACCCAGCTTACGCAGCTCCTTACTGTTTCAACTGATACTAATCCCTCAGGTACTTCAGGGGATAGGACTAGTGGAGGAACTCGAGATATGGTTGTAATACAGACTCTGCAAAATCCAGGTTTTACTGATCATAAATATTTCCACACCTTCCTAGTTACAGAGGAAAGACGTTCTTGTACAAAGAGAGAGGAGAAGAGTGTTCTGAGAAATTGGAATCATGTTTGTCACAAGAGGATTTGCACTGCCAGAGTCAAGTTACAGAAATGTGTGCCAGAGTATTGGTGGCTAATGGATGGAATGCAAAGGCAACAAAAGGGACTCCATTAGTGCCAATTATGGAGGATGTCTTCACCACAGACCACCTGTCCACCAGGAATTAGACAGACTCAACTCATCCCAGAGAGGGGTCGTGACGCAGCCGGCAGATGGTAACAGCTACATGCTACTGCAATTAATTATGTTTGAGTCCATGACAGAGGGAACAAAGGGAAGGTATGCAATCTGCAGCCTTTTGTTATCTGAGAAAGATGCAATTTTACTGCATAAAGTGCCTCCACAAGCCCTTCTCCTCAACTAGGGTCATTCTGAGCCCCAGGAGCTATTCACTGTGGAAATTAACCCTCAAACTCACTTTTCTCACCCAGCTGGAACAGCAAAAGAAAGGAAAGAACTGGAAGCACAGCCTTGCTCACCAATGGGTGCTTCAACACTATCATGTTTTTCCCCTTCCATTTGGTCTCAAACATCTCTGCAAAGTAGGCGCTGCGAGCGCTGAGGATGCAGCGGTGGGCACAGAAGGATTTGCCATGAACGATGAAAACAATGTCACTCTGGTACCCCTGCTCCAGCAACCTGTGAGGAACACAGCAAGGAAACTCACTGCAGGATGAAAAAGGAAAGAATGGAGTAATGCTAGCGGGGAACATGGTACAATTAGGTCTTAATTAACAAATACCCCCAGGCATTGCAGTCTCTCCCTGCCCAGCAGGAAGGCCAGCATGGGGGCTGGTACTGCACATACTGCATTGGGATGTCTGACTCCCTTCCATAACTCAAAGAAGTTTTGTTAGTGCAACAAGGAGGCTGGAGAATGAAATCTTCCTGCCTTAGGTGAACTCCTGAACACTGGGAACAGATTTTAAAGTGGAACTAGTTGCCCCCAAACACATCTTCAAAACTGAATATTGCTTTTAAAATGTCAGATGTCAAAAAAAAAACCTCTGCAAAATGACACACTTTCAAAAAAGAACTACCCTGCTACAAAGTAAGATGCAACTTTCCTGCTCTCTGGGCACTGTCAGTGTGCACACTTTAACCATGTTAACAAATAGGAAAGGACTTGATGTCACCCACCCTCAGAAGAAGGAAGGATGTGCAGGCATGAAATGCAGGCAATTACCACATCAGAGGTGAAGCCTCATTTACGCCTTCGTGCCCATACCTTCATTCTTCAAAAGGAAAAAACAAAACTGCTACTTCTAGAGTTCACAGCAACCATCACCAGTGTTTTCTAATGCCCATCACCCCTTGCATATATATATCCTCACAAACATCCTCAAGAGGTCACATCAGGTGGACATCAAGCATCGTACTCTTCTAGAGAGCAGGACCAGTGCATAGAAAGGTGTGGAGTCACACACGGAGATACTGTCAGTCTTGAATGCTAATCTCAATCTCCTGCCACTAGCACACCCTTCCTTCTAAGTGTCTTGCCCCAAACCAAACAGAAGCATTAGGATTTTACCTTCTGCCCCTCTACTGTTGCCCTTTGTTTCAATTTTAATACAAGGTCTGCTTGAATGAGAAGCAGACACCAGCACATTTTAGCTTTCACTTATGCTCAACCCTGCACCATCTGAGCCACAGTTACCCTGTAATAAATCACCTGCAAAATTCTACTTCCCTGGAATACAGAATCTGTTTTTTCTCAGATAAATGAGTTTCCTTCCTCCCCTCTTTTACTACAGCTTCAGAAATTAGGACACTGTAGTACTGGGAAGATTGTCAGATTTTTCTAGGACTTGTTAACACTCCAGTTTCAAAGATGAAAAAAAAAACACAACAAGTTTTTAACATTTGTAAGTTAATCCAATGGGAAGTAAAAAGGAAAAAAAAAAGCCAACTAGAGCAAGTCTGCAATAACATCAGAGTTACCAAGGTAGAGACAGAAAGAAGAAAAGCTTGAAACTATTCCTCTACTCCTGAGCAAGTTAGGCTGCCACTCAAGCTCTAGTACAATGTGGGACAGGCAACTTTCAGAAGTATCTTAAAAAATTTTAGTAATGAAAAAGAAAGAATTGGGCAATGTCACTTTGAGTGACATTGTGAGTCAGTTTGAGGCTTCTTAAAGTGCTCTATTTCACAAATAAGAAACATTTTATCAGTGTTGAAAATTTCACCTTGCAAGCTACAGTACCTTCAGGCCTAAAACTTAATTTCAGTTGACATACTATCCTAAATTGTTGATGTGGTTTTAGCGATCTAATTTTGCTTTGACAGTCAAGGATGACGGCTTAGTGCTTCTGCATTATAAAAACCAGCTTTTGATTGACTCTAGAGTCTGTCCCAACTCACTGGAGGCTATGCACACACACACACCTGGAGATAATCCCTCAGGGCACAGAGGAACATCCCTTAGAAAGCTCTACATGCCCAGGAATGAGAGAGGGTACTCATCAGCTGCCTTTCAAAGCTGCCCTGAACAGAGCTGGAATATGCAGAAGAGCTCAGGAGGGATGATGGGATGCTCTCTGCACATGCCTCACGTCCTTACCGCTGCAGGAAGACATCATAGTAGTCCCTCTTCATGCACTTGGCCGTGATCTGCTTGTACTCCTTCAGCAGCCGGCGGATGGCATCGCTCAGAGCTCCGTACAAACAACGCTCTCCATCAAAAGTGTTTGCCTCACACTTTGCTCCTGTGGAACAACCGCAGGCCAGCAGGCACAATCAGATCCTTCTCCAGTGTCCCCAAACAGTCACTAAACAACTATGACTTCTGTCTGCTGACATGTTCCACTGTGGTCCCCTCTGCTGATGAGCATATTGACAAAAACTGAGCTTCCCTCACATGTGTGCAATCTAAAGCTGCTCTCCCACCAACAAATCCTTTTCTGAGGAAGTCATGACTTGTTTGAACTGAGTCGTGTAAAAAGCCTCTCAGCGTGGCTCCAGCAGTGTTCTGGGAAGACAAATCTCACTGTACAAAGAGCATAATCATTTCTTGGACTGTTAAGAGCTTGTCCTAAAAGTTATTACTGCTTTCTATAAGACAGGAGATGCCTCTTTAGGTTAAAGCCTACAAGAAATTTGGAAGGCATTTGCATTTTCCTATTTAGAATTACACAAGTGGTTGATTAAGATGCTGGGAATGCAGTAGAAAACCAAACCTTTTGAGATGTGACTATGCACCCTGGCAAAACATTACCAGTATACAGAATTTGGGTGCTGAGAACTAAATGGGTAGTCACATGGCTTGAAGAATTGGTCTTGCTTTATTTGAGATGAGCAAAATCCCTTGCATTTCACCTTGAAGTCCTGCTTACAAAGCAAGGTTATCAGTAGAGTACAAGAGAGTTTTACACAGACAATTCTTCCTATGAAGTGTAACTGTTAGATCAGCACATTCCCAGTACCACTGAACCCTCACAAAATACCAGCTATGATTTCAGAAAGTCATACTGCCTTGAGCCATCACAGACAGCTTCGCCTTCTGTGCACTTTCAAGATTTCAAGCAAATCAAGAAATTTCAAGCAATTTCAAGAAGAAAATTCAAGCAGCAAATGTCCTGCAAAGGAGACCATGAAAGTGTGTGCAGGGCTCCCTCTGTAGCCTGAGATCACTGATCAGATGGTTGGTTGTAACAGAAGAAGTTTCCACAAGGGACAGCTAGAAGGACATACAATCCCAACAGAGCAGAGAAAGACACTGCACCCGCTTTTGCTCACCATTGGCTAGAAGATAACGTACAAGCTCCTCATGTCCACACAGACAGGCGTAATACCTGACAATAACGAGAGAAAGAAAATTAGAAATGCAGCAGGAAGCAAATTTCAGTGTTTTGGCACATCACCACACACAGATCACAGCACTGAGCATCCCTGAGAAGCTTAGGAGACAGCTCCTCATAGGAGTGAGGAATCACTACCATATAGCACAGAAGCCTGATCCCAGCAATAGACTAAGCAGGATCTGTTCCCATCAATCCTAGGCACTGCAAGGAGATCTCAAGGTCCCAGTCTGTGTTCAGTATCTTCTGTTGCACCACCAGCTGCCAAATCCATCCTTATTTTAATGGAGATCATTTCACAGGCACTCAGCAGTCCACTGAATTCTCAACAAACACTCTTTGCTCTGTCTGTTGTCAGTCTGACTGCTGCATGCTATGCCAATGAGGGAACAGCACCCACACTGGATGTACAGCAAATCCACCCCCCAAAGTTCTACTTCAATGAGTTTTGTTTCCTCTTTCACAGTCTAAGCCTTTCATGATTCTCTTTCACAAGGACCTCAAATTGTCCTACAAACTAGGAGAATCCTGTAATGTGTATTGCAGCAGCCAAATGTTAGTCTACCTTTACTTTGGGAAGTTATTCTGTACTCTTAATATACTGTAAATGTCTAAATGTACTTTGGAACTGTGGGGAGGTAACAAGCTCACAGCACATCCCTCAGCACCTCCAGGGACTACCTACTGCCAGACTGTGATCCCACAGTCACTTGGCATTTTACCAGGCCAAGATTTCACCTGAAAAGACATACTAGAATGCCATAAACTTTGGTGGGGGAAAAGCCTAATTCAGCCAAGAGCAGAGTGCTTTATCCAGGCAATTTGGTCAACAAAACCCCACTTCTCATCATCACTACAGCAAGCCCCAGCCAAATGGGGAGACAAAGACACAATCAGCGCAGTACTCACTGGGAAGAGAAGCAGAACTATGTAGCCAAAGCTCCAAAAAAGCAGAACCTGAGACATTTTATAACAGTGCTCATGGCTGCTGATACAGAGAGAGTAAAGGAGCTCTGAAGGCCCTACCCCCCACCCAGCCAGTGCTCCAGGCTGCAGCACTCACAGGGGTGTACTGTCCCACTTATCACGGACATTAATTTCCACATCTCGCTGTTCAAGAAGGTATCTGGAAGAAAAGGGAGAGAGCAAAGTTATAACTTCATGCAGATACTTACTCAGTAACATTCACCTCTTTCAGAAGATGTAACTTCAAGTTCATAGAGTAACTTCCAAAGGTAGGACAGGATCTTGCACTGGACTTGGGGAACTGCCAGCTGTGGCTGAAGGGGCATCAGCCAAATCTTCAACCCAAAGAATGGTGTTCTACAGCATGGCCTGGCAGCTCCCTTCAATTTTAAGTGGTGCACATGGGGAAAGAGGGTAATCAAAAGCATCTCTAACAGGGCAGCAATCTCAAAAGAAGCCTGAGTACTTCTGCAGTACCTTCACATTTCTCAACAATGCTCCCAGCCTGGATGATTACAAATAAGTGGTCAATTGTACAAGGCCAAGGCTGGACTCCTATCCTACTCGTGGCTTTTCCTGACAAAAGTAACAGCAGTGTCAGTTCAGACTGCTCTTAAATGCTGCCACTTCCTTGTCCTGCACATTTGGGTTAGATCCAATGCTGCCAACACTCCTTCTCTGACACCCCTAGAAGCCAGGTTTTGCCTTGCAGACATATCTCCTGCACAGCCTGGCTCTTGTTATAGCCTGTACTGCAACAACCACATGTAAAGCCTTCACAAAGACTCTCAAGTTTTGGTTTTTTATCACCCACCACATGGGTCCTCTCTTTCACTTCCTTCACCTTTGCTGTCTCAAACTTCAGGTTCCTCTGACCACATTCAACACACCAAGCAACTCAGCTCCTTTCTACTCAGTCCCATGTGGTCAATTTGTCCCCCCTGCTCTGACAGCACTCTCAGACTCATTTCTCCACCATTACCTATGTAAGGTCATCCCCCAGACCCCTCCTTCTACAGAAAATCTACAATTTACTGCTCGTAATGATTTAATCTAACACAATCACAACAGATAACAATGTTGTCCAGACCTTATCTATCTGCACACTTACCCTTCACTAGCAAGCACCTTGAAACAGAGGTTGCTTTGATTATCTGGCATATCACACATGAAGAGATGGAAGAATCAAGCAGGATAAAAGGATGAAGAACAGTTTTAGACTCAAACCATGAGATGCAGGAAAAAAGCCTACTGTAAATCCTGGACCTTGCATTCACCTGCAGAAAACAAGCCCATCTCACTCCTGATCTGAAATCACTGCAGCTAAGCTGTGCTGCTTTGAAATGAGCAAGGAAACTTGACCTGAAATTTTAATATCTCCGTATTTCTCAGAGATACTCCCACAGTCTACAGCACAAAGTATCTATAAACATTTCCATGACGATCGCGTCCCAGGGATCAAGCTTCCTACCAACGCAAATACCATTTCCAAGGGTTAAGAAAGAGCAGCTGGAGAGGAACCTTGTGCAAGGAAGGCCATTTGCCACAGGCAGCATCCACGCCCCGAGCACGCAGTGACCGTGTGACAGCCAGACACACCTGCCGGGACCGGGCACACCTGACCCGAACCTAAGCACCGGCACAGCCCCGGCGCACACCCGGCTCCTCGGGGTGCAGACGAGCTGCGTTTATGTACGAGAAACAAACTGGTGCGCAAGCACCCCGGGAGCTGGTGCCCTGGGGAGGCCGGGACGAGCTCCAGGTGAACACGTCCCGGCGAGGCCAGGCCGCCCCGCCAGGCCCAGCCCCGCTCGCCCCGGTGGCCAGGGCGGTTAAAAGCAGCGGTGAGTGCGAGGGACCCGCTCCCCGGCCCAGCTCACCGCACGCGGCTCACGTCGCCCTTCTTGCAGCTGGTGAACAGGTCGCTGGTGTCCATGGCCGGGCCAGGCCGCAGGGCGGCGGCGCCGCATTGACGCGGAGAGCGGAGGAGCGGCCGCGGGACCGGGCCGGGCCGAGCCGAGGGGCAGCG